>BMAO01008801.1:0-22433 GCA_019973975.1 Trichonephila clavata | reverse complement strand
GTATCGTATTGTCATCCAAAACAATCGTGTATATAAAATTTCAATTCAACTAAATGCTTTGAAACGTGAGGGGAAAAAATCTTTTAAAGATTTGGCCCAAGTCGCTAAAAATGAAGCCAACGTGGCTGTATCTGTAATTCGTTAAAAAATTAATTTCAGTCAATAATTTTAATTAATTATGATTAAATTATCGTATTGTTACCCAAAACAATCATGTATAGAAAATTTTAGCTCAAATGAGCGCTTTAAAATGTGAGAAAAAACCTTTCAAAGTTTTGACACAAGTCGCCAAAATGGTCGCTAAATCGCCAAAAATAATGCCAAACGTGGCTGTATTTTTAATTCTTTGAATAATTAGTTTTAATCAATTAATATTTATTAATAAAATTAAAGAATTGTATTGTCATCCAAATAAGCGTGTATATAAAATTTCAGCTCAATTGAGTGCTTTAAAATGCATTTTATTAACGATTGAAAATTTAACAATATAGAGAGAGTGTGAACTAATAGTAGGAATTGAAAAAATAGACTTATATTTTTTTTTTCTATTTAAATGAATAAAATTAATTGCTTTTCTTTGCTTTCATAACATTAGTAGTAAACAAAAAACTCATTGCAATCAAAAACACATGTTGTTTACACGTAAAATTTACCCCGAAAGGGAACACATGTTTTTAAAAAAATTATTTTCAAATTTTATGTTTAAAATCGCATGAAAACATAAATTTTCTAAAAAAAATGCTAAAAGACCTTTTAAATTATCAATATAGTTACCTTTTAAGCAATTTTAAGTACACTGGAAAATCTAATTAAATATTTTCCCAAGCCCAAAATTATATTTTATAATTTTTTTTTTTTTTTTACAAATAAATGCATTGTATTTATTTTACAAACATCTCTAATGTTTTTTAATTTTATACTTATTTACTCCTTTTTTAAAAAACAATGTTAGTTAAAAAGAATTAATTTAAATAAGATACATTTATATATATAACCTATTTGAGACTAAAACATTTTAGGCAAAATTTATAGTCTTTCGTTTATTAATACTTATAATGTTAAAGATGCAAAATTACATAATTACATTTCTTCCCGTAAAAACAACCTTTTACGGGAAGAAACTATTTGAAGTAAAATTAATCAAAATAGTTCAATATTTGGATTTGAATATAAGAAGAACGTTTTGAAATCGTTCCGTTTTTATTATACAATTACATAAGTATATTTTAAAGATTAAAAAAATAATAGATTCTTAATAAATTATAAAAAAATAAAAAATTAGAGTAACCACAAAAGCGAAAGAAGTTCACTGATAAATTAAAAGTTTAAGGATTTTTAATAATGCAACATCTTTCATCCTTAGTACTATCGATAAAGTCTTCGTCATTCGCTCAATTTCATAAAATTACGCTTAAATTTTAATAGATACTTTATAAAATATGCAGTGCCCTCTAATTCAACACGAGTCTTATGATTCAATCCCGAATTCTAAAATATGCAAAACCATAAAATTTTTGTTCATAGCAGCACACACACACGAAAATGCCATTTCTCTCTATCAAATAACTTTGACTTAAACGATTTCAAAACTAAATATTTTATGTACGAGTAGTAATATTTTATGTCCGAGTAGTTATTTAAATTACTCCAATGATTAGCCACCCAATAACAATCCACAGAATATTAAAATTATATATTCTAAATTGAAAGGGCAATAATTCGTTTGATATAAAAATTAATTTGTTCAAGTACTATATTTTTCCCTTTCAATAAATAAAAAAAAAAACGATGAAACAAATTAAAAGACGTTACAATTGATCCGTTACCAAAATGAATGTAGTATTTATCAAAATATATCCAGAGAGATTTTATTATTATTATATACGTATTTGTATATTTAGAACTGCATGTATAATTAATAATTGCTATTCATGTGAATTTTGTTTTTCAATTCCTACAATCGTCTTCACTCAAATAATTTTGAGCCAGTGTTTCATTAAATAGCAGATATCGCCTATGTCACAAAACTAAGATCACACATAGAGATCCTTATTCTGAAAAATTGTAAGGTTTTCCAACTTTTTGCACTCCCAAGAATTTACGGGAACAACATGTAGCTAGAACAATCATTGCTTGAAAACTTTTGAGATAAAAGCAGCAATTTCAAAAGTATGAATTGATATTTAAGAACAAATTGTACCTAATGTAGAATTTGGAACTCTGACTACAAAAGGCTAAATTCATGTGACGCCATAGTCACATGATAATAACAACCACGTGTTTTTAGCCAATTAGTTCAAAAAACCATGTGACGTCATAGCTACACGATAAAAGCAATCATGTGTTTCTAGTTAAATCGGTGATGCGCTTCATTGTTGCCAACTTTAGCACACACAGACTTTCTCTTAAAAAATACATATTTGTCATCAATAATAACGCGCATAGGTATACAAAATGCATTTTATTTTAAAATATATGCATAAAATAAATTTCTTTTAATTTTAAAATCTTTTTGAAGAAATTCTTTTTTATGACATTTGAA
Organism: Trichonephila clavata; assembly: GCA_019973975.1. Taxonomy (NCBI): domain Eukaryota; kingdom Metazoa; phylum Arthropoda; class Arachnida; order Araneae; family Nephilidae; genus Trichonephila; species Trichonephila clavata. The sequence goes on along the minus strand of BMAO01008801.1, from coordinate 19,891 downwards.
CATCTTTCTCCAATTATGAAATTTTATCCGAGTTTTACAAATAGAACAACAAGTACAATTAGTTTAATGTCTATTTTGAATTTAGTGGAAAACAAGTGTTAGTCTTTATCATGTGACAGTCATGAATTGAGCTAATTGTTACACGATTAATGCCAGTAAACATTCGCCTAGAAAGCAATACAGTCGAAGCGCAATACTTTCATTTTTAGAGAATTGAACGAATACAACTCGCTAGACCAAAAAATTAGTGAAAGACGCAATGTTAGCTTAGTTGGATTTTTGTAATACCTAAATTTTGATAGAAAGTATGAAAATACAATAGTTACTTCACGTTTACCCAATAAAAACCATTTGATTAGACAAGCTAAAATAAAAATGACATGACCTTTTTGCGAGGAAAACGCATCACTCTCAAAATCTTCGCACTTAGAAAAGATCATGGAAATCAGAAAAGAAATCTTAAACGTAGGACGAAAAATTAGAAAATGCGATTCACTCAAAAACAAAGATCCTAGATTTTCAACTAGGAGTACTAGCTTCACCAAGACAGTAAAACGAAAAATGCAATTATTTTACTAAACAAGAAATCGATCATAAAATATTATAAAACCGAGTGAGGATTTGAAAAAAAAATCCTCCAACACAGCAGCTGATTCGAGAGCATTTTCTGCGATTGGTTTGTTCATAAAACACAGAACTAGGTTGAATGATAAAAGCATGGATTGCTTAGGTTTTCTTAAATTAGGGTTCTTCAACCCGCGGCACGATGAAGGCATCTTAATGGGCCTTAATTTGTGGCAATTTCAAACAAAAAAAATTGTCTTGTCTGCTTTTTGTCGTAAAAAACGCCATTTTATCTGTAATTCTTGGTATTTAAAACATTTCACTGATAAGCTTGATATCCATTTGAGATAAAATTTTCAGAAAATAACGAATTTTTCAAAAAATTTTACAGTATTTTAAAATAATTTTAATATTTAAAAAAAAAGTTTGATTTTGCATAAAATCTCAGAAATTTTCGGAAAAAAGATGGATTTTGTCTTTAACATCTTTACAAATTATTTTAATTCGACTTTAATTTATAATTTTTCAAAACCCATATATAGTGGCGTAGCATATACCCAGGCCCAGAATTCTAGGGTTTCCAAAGCCTACTGTTATGGTAGTCCGATCCTTTGCAAGATCCGGCCTGGAGCCCAGAGCCTAACTTTGAAGGGAGACTCTAACATTTTCCTTTACGCCACTGCCCATATATATATACAAAAATCTGTAAACACAATCTTCCCTTAGAATCTGTTGTAGTCTTGTAAAACAAACCTTCTGTTTTTTATCTAAATTTCTTGACTACAATATTTTTTTGACAGTCGTGTGGCCCGCGACTCACTCTGAATTCATCGATGTAGCCCGCGGATCATTGTAAATTGATTGATTTGGTTCTCTAGTGTAAAACGTTGAAGACCACTACCTTAAAAATCATAGTTTTAAAATTAATAAATAATGTAATTTATTAGTGTCTTTTTAGCTCAATATATGAAGGAGCACATTGTTTGGAATCCATGCGTATCTTGACAATAAAAAATAATTATTAACTTAAGAAAACTTTTTTTCAGATTTTCGCAATTTTCATGCTTTCCCGGATGATGTAATTTCCGGAAATGACTAGTACGTTCTCGGGATTTTCTGGAAATTCCCGGAAAAAGAAAAAGATTGGGAACCAGAAACCCTAAACACAGAAGTCCCTTAAACTATTTTCTACATAACCATTGATTTCTTTTTTTAAAAAATAGAAGATCGAAATGATTGTATTGAAGTGACAAAAATAGGACCCGCTAAACATTCCTAGGTAATCAATAAACAGTATTTGATATAAAAATATTTTAAAAACAGAACAGCTTAATACAAAAAAAAATGCATAAAGAACAAAATAAAAATGATACTGAATTATGTATCTGATTGAAGAAAGCAAGATATATACGATGATCGATAAGATATTTAAATAAAAATATGAAAACGAATATATTTTAATGTATTGCCCTTTCGTAAAAACACACTTCTTAAATAAAAACGTATATATATATGTGGGAAGGGTATACCTGATTATTTATTTAAACAAAGAGATTTTTAAGCAATAACAGTTTATTCATATGTTAGTATATTTAAATACATGAAATTTTATAAGAAAGTCGTCGTTCATCACAAGAACAATCAAATTATAATTGTCTCCAATATTTAAAGTGTAATATAAAACCATACCCATTGCCATTATAAATATTCAAAATATATACAAATACAGAGTCAATGGACTATTAACAATGCAAGCAGGCATTTTATGTTTTCTAAGATTATTTAACGTTATATGCAACTTTAAGTATACAATTCTTTTCCATTGAGGATTTTTTTACATATTATTTCACTTAAAATGGATCAACCATGAAATATTAATCCATGCACGTATTTCTACAACTGAAATTATAATACTTGTAGTGGTGATTTCCACTACGAAAATTCAATTTAATAGGCATAATCCTTGCCATTCACTCCTCCAACTCTGACGAAATATTATTTTTAATGGGCTACTACGTAGAAAAGTTAAAGAGGCGTGGAACGTAAATGATGTAGTAATGCTATGAGATTAAAAGTGCTAACTGTTTTCAGTTTAAAAACTTTATATCTCTGCTTCTAAATGTCTTAGTTCGCCTAAAAATAACCTATTTTGAAACATTTTAACTTCTTATTTATAACGATGCTTAGAAATATAGCTTCATAAACATTAATTTAAAATATGTAGAAAAAATTTTAGTGTTTTGACAGTTTAAATCATCTAAACTTTAGATCTAAACATTAAACTTTAGATTCTAAAGTATCAGATATAATCTTTGACGAGTCCGAGGTCTAAAGACTCATGTCTTTTAAAAATCTCTTCCTCTGAAGTTTCTGAAAGTCATTCATAATTTCCCCCTATTATGAAAATAATTATTAGAAATTACTGCAAGAAAATCAAATAACAAAACTTAACTTATTGACATTATACAGTACAGTAGGGAGAAAACATGATTAAGTTTTTCAGCAATTTAGGGGCTTAGAAGATCCGAAATCAGTACCTCCAGCTACCATAGCTGTCGCCTCCAGCAGCTAAAACTGTTTCAAATGTCACTATTGCCTGCGTCACTTAATTGCGCTTAATGTTAATTATATGTTAATCATTTGTATATCTCGGTATAATCTTCCTTTCATGTGAACTTTCTTTCTTGATGTTGCAATTCTGTGGTCAGCAGTGTAATATTATACTTAACTTCCAGATGATAACAAATATTTTATGTCTTAATCACAAACCCTGTAACTATATTTTTAAATTTCTTAAGTGCACATTGAAAAACTATTGTAATTGTATAAATCTATGATTTATGGATGCATTTTCTCGTTTTAGGTATTACAGGCTGTGGATCTACTCGTGCAACCTGGTTTTGCTCGTGAGTGTCGTCGCATTCGTTTCGCTGGCCGCGTGGATCGTGTCCGATTTTCGCATGTCGCTCTTTCCCTCCATCGACCTTCGCCATCCGAGTCTGCTGTACGCTTACCTCGCCTTGTCTTTACAGGGAGGCATCCTTCAGGCTATAGGATGCATTGGGGCCATCCGCATGAACGAAAGGCTCCTCAACGTCTACTGGACCCTCATGCTGTTGCTTCTTTTCGGTGACGTCGTGCTCGGAGTGGTGTGGCTCTTCCGATTCCACTACCTGTCCGGCCACCTCAAGGAAGAACTCAGAACCCGATTGGGTGAACAATATGGCATCGATCCCGAGTTCCAGATGTTGTGGGATAGGCTCCAGAATGAGCAGGGCTGCTGCGGAGTGGATGGTCCAAAAGACTTCGGTAGCAGCGAGTGGCTAAAAAAGGAGAGGCAGGACTTTCCCCAGCACAGACAGTTGGTCCCTCGTAGTTGCTGCAAATTGAGACCTTCCCTGAGAGAGCCCGAACCCCTTAACATAACATGCGTCGAAACGGATAGAAATCCGTCACTCATCCACCTTCCTGGCTGCTATGAAGCGGTCCACAGGTGGTTGCAACATGCCGCCGATGTGTTGTGCGTACTCGGCTTCTGCGTCATCGCATTCCTCAAACTCTGCTTCCTCGGTATACTTCGTTACGAGATACGGGAGATGATCCAGAAGATCAAAGTGCTGCGAGACATGAGCGAATCCCCCGGACTTATGGACCCTACGGGACCGGCTAGCTTGCTGCCAGGTCCAGCTATGGCCGCCAAGTTGAGAAGGCAGAGGAGTAGCACCGAACAGAAACCGCCTCCCAATGGGAACAATAACGAGGCTGAGCCTTCTTCTTCACCTACGAAGAAGAACTCCAGCCCCGAGTGAGAGTTACTCTTCCCATTGAGTACCTAACAAAGTATATATTATTTAAAAAAAAAGTGACTTGGGTCGGCAGAGGCCTCCGGTGGGCCATTTTTCATCCAGTCATTCAAAAAGAAACATTAGTGAGAGGGAGACTACACAGTTACAAACCTAAACTCGCATTCATGTACATATATAACACGTAAACACATATACACACGAGCACAACAAAAGACCTACATAAACAGAGGTGCAATTTATTGAATTCAGCGAGATTGCATAACTATTGAATTTTCTATTTTTTAACGCTCTTTTTTACTTCTCGAAAAAAGATTTTCTAAGATCTCCGTCAATATATAAGGGAAAAAAGCCAATGAATTCGTCGAAGCCAATAAATAACATTCCAATAAGGAGCTTTAAATACACCTTTTTATTTTATTTTTGGAAAAAAAAATTGTTCTTGCAATTTATAATCCAAACTCGAATGTGGTTGGAATCATACTTCATAAGCTAAGGTATCTTTTTGCATGAAACATTCTTAACCTAACCAGTGGTATAAAAAAGGTCTTGTAGACCCAATTTATCCGCTTACAACTTCAGTTTTAATTTTGTTTCTTTAAATGCACGAATTACAAGAGCTCATGGATCTTTTTCGAAAAGACCAAAGTTTCTATTGCACCTCTATTCGCTCAAAGCTATTAACTTGGATGATTCAATAAATCGCATCGCCCTCCGGTAGGCTTTGTACACTCGGAAACACATCTATCTCTACCTATCTATCTATATATAGGAGCTTTATCCAGCGGTGATCCAAAGGACGGCTTTCGAGAAGATATTTCTATATATCCCCATTCTCTTTCTCCATTTTCGTCTTAGAGACTTTCTACAAACGCATAGAGTCAGATATTTTCTTTAGCGAGCTTTTCGTACAAAGGGAAAAGAAAAAAAAGTAGAAGTCATTCTCATATCACATGGGTTTAATGGGCAATTTATTTTTCACTCTTATGTGGGACATTAACTCAAACAAGATATTATAATACTTAATATTCAGATATTGCTGTATACAAGATATCAACACATCTAACGAAACACTTGTTTAAGACACATATGCACACAACTCTCTAGTTAATTCGTTAAAAAAACTCCAAATTCTCGAAAGAGGATCATGGTAAACGATAAAAATGAGAAAAAATATTTTCTCGAAACCTTATGGTGGAAATATCAGACACAAAAATTATCAATAGATTTAGTCAATCAAATACAACTATATATATATATATATGTGTGTGTGTAAAGAGAAATATTAGAATACTTGAAAAATTAAGTAAATAATTTTACCAAGTGCCTCAATATTTATCGGCGTACTATGTGATTAAAAAATATTTGAATGTATTGAATTCTCACATATCAAAAATTCCGAATTCTGTTCTTTAGTTGGTAACGAAATTCTTAAACAATTATGAGGACATTTCCAAAGGTATTACCTTATTGTCGCCCAAATCGTACAAGGTTACTACCAAACAAAATGACCATATGAAACATATCATGGTCAACTTTTGAGTCTGTTTAGACTCCTAGAGCAGAAATTATCCTAGAAAGATGATCTAAGTAGTAAATCTAGCGTATAAAAAGAGTTAACTTCATTTGCTAATTTAAAACAATACGCATATGTTAAATATAATCATTTTTAAAACAGTAAAAAAATACTAAACGAAATGGTCAGGACATAGAATAGTTTCATCAGCACAGCATGAAATAAAAATTATGATGTGTGAATCATGATTACATACATACACAATTAGAATTTAAAAAAGTCACGACAACAAATAATAGTTTTAAAATCCAACAAATAATGAATTTAGCTTTCCAGTTTCCTTACTACAGATTTCTTTAAAGACATATAATCAAACAAAATGATCTAATTTATTTTTCTTCTAAAAGGTCAATGGTACCAATCCTAGCAGATGAGCTAAAACAACAATAGCCCAAAATCGAAGGCACACATATCAGACGAGATAATACAAATAACACTCATCTTTCGGATACTGATTAGCAGTGTCTCTTAACTGCAGAAAAATATTCATTTAATCACGGACACGATCGGAACGCTCATGAATTCATGAACTTCCAGACTTTATTCACCACATTAGTAAACCTAATTCCAACTTCGATAGTTTCAGAACTTCCCACGGCTCGTTTCTGCAGATGATATTTGTAAAAATCGCTCGTTTTTTTTTTATAAAAAAAAACATAAATATTCTTTTCGAGAGATATAGATAAAATAATTTCAACTTAGTCTTCTTCATTTCTACTATTTCACATTACTTCTGTAAAAAAATACTTTTAATATTTTAGAAAGTGTAAATTTCTTGAGAAGTCTAAGAGAGATTTCACATAAAATTCAACTTCAGAATTATATACTCACCATTTTCTCTTTTTTAATTTAACTTAAAAATTGCCACATAAGTAGAATAAAGTTAAATTATTCTATACTTTAAATGCAGATAACCACCGAATACTAAAACTACAAAAAATAGAACAATTGCATACATTTGCAATTTGCTTTGATCCAGGGAATTTTTCTTTTAAGTTCTCCAGATAAATGCGCCATTTAGACAGTTAAACATAATGTTTTTCTGAGCTCTAAGTTTTTTTTATTTACACTTAAAGCTCACAAGAAGCAAAACATACTTATTCTAACACATTCTAAAGGAGTAATTTTATTAAGCATTTTATTCATTGACCATTTTCATTTATAAAAAAATTGGTAAAGGTATTATTTTTGTCGCATTAATTGCTTTGATAGAAAGAAGATGAATAATTATCTGCATATATTTGAAAAAAGAGGCAAATACACACGCCACCACTAACAGCTTCGTAGCAAAACGTCAAAGTACGAATCAGGGCACAAATGGCAAAATGATCTATAAGATCAACAAGCCCTAAAAACTTTTTTTTCCGAGTATTACATATTCTAGAGAAATACGTTATATGCATATGCTAATTACTATATAGCGCCTATATGTAAATATATAGAAAATTTAAAAGTCTATAGAGAGAATGTGCAGAATGTGCTGCGGCATGCCATGTTGCATTTTTGTGGCCTTTACAGCGATGGACTGTCCATGTTATATAAATTGACATGGTTTATCGTTCGATGAACATATTAATACTCCATACATACAAGAAATGTTGGGGACTCGTTCTCGACTTTTTTTTATTATTATTGTTGTTATTATTTTCTCAAGAAGATTCGTCTATCGTATCACCATGTCATTTCAATGGTTATTGTAATATATAATCAAAGATGTAACTGCGCAACAGCAGCGCTGTTAATGGAGAAATTGGCGCTGTCATTGCATTTGGCGCCGTCACATGAAATGTCTACACAGTACGAGATGGTATTTTGGAAAAATCTAATTCAAAAACTGTAGAAGATACGTGAATGGTTGTTGTTCCAAGATAAAAGATGTTAGACACAGAGAAAGTAGCTTTATAATTTCAAGAATATTTTGGTTGGTTCTAACGAGAGCGATCTTGCAACCCGACCGAACCCGAAAGGTGGCCTTTCGACTAGCATTCCAGACTCCCCCCAACAAAAAGAGCTTGAGAAGAGAGTGGTGCCGCGGAAATATATGAAAGAAATGTGTAAACATTTAAATTTAAAATTATGAAAATAAAGTGAATCGCACAATTCGTGCTAAAACTTAATAAAGTTGTCTATACCATTAATGTGTGCACTGCATTCTTCAACTTCATGTACACCCTACTCATCACATATTGGAGATGCATCTAGCCAGAAGCAATGGACTACATTCATGGCGGCCACATGACAAATGCAGTAATGTGTTCTCCATTGGAGTAAAAATTGGAAATAAACTTGAACTTGTTCTACTAATAAAATTTGGATAAAATTTCAAATTTGATAATTTAGTAAAAATGTTTAAGTATTAAAATTTTCAAAATATTTTTCAAAATTACAAAAAAAAATTCTTTTATAATATATAAGTATGCTTTTAAATCAAGTGAATTTTCTATACCTAGGTGTGTAATTCTTGTTGAAAAATAGATATTTAAAAAAAAAATTGGTACCAGCAAAGCACATAAACTCATTGGCAGAGCACACGTAATTACATTTATTATGTGACTATGACGTCACATGAATTTATGAGATGATTGGTTAAAAACACGTGATTGCATTTATCATGTGACGTCAATTCTTTATTTATTATTTAATTTTATATCAATTTATAGTATTAAAACTGTAGTTTTTTCATGAATAACAATTTTTAGTTCTCTGCGATCCAAAATTGTTTGATATAAATCTATTAATATTAATCTAGATTTAAAAACAAAAATGTGTTTGAAATAGTTGCTTGAAATGCAGTTTAAAAATTGAAATCCATTTCAAAAGTGATAGAATAATAGAACAGTACGTAACAAGAGAAAAAAATTAGCAAAAATAAAGATAATTTTATTGATATTTTATTGTAAAAGAGCAATAAAGCAAATAAAAATCCATTTTGCAAAGGATATAATTAAAACGATTGCAAATTACAGATATAATATTTACAATAAACATTAATAAGTTATTTCCATATCATAATACGATCACAATATTAGTTACTCTTTACATTTACAACTATACTACTCTTTAGTGGCTATTAAAAGGCACCTTCACAAACTTTTTACTTTTAATTTTTGAAGTTAATTAAGGAAGTTTTGCTTCTTGTTTATAATGAAAGTTTTTTTTTACTATATTATCCTTCTTTAGAAACTATTATATAAGGCAAGCAAGTTATAAATTATATACTTAGCGAGCATTTATTTAAAAAACACGAGGACTAAAAATTCTCTAGTTAACGTCGCCTCATTCACTGTAGTCTGTTATTTATCAAAAGAGTTTTTTTTAAGCAATTTTTCTCCTAGACTAAAAATTGAAATACGGCATTGTTTCCTTTTTAACCACATCAATCATCACAATCGACTTGTAGTTTTTACGGAAGTTCACAAACATGATTAATAATAGAATTGGCTGCGTTTATATAAAGCAAGGTTTTTAGCAAAAGTCTTTTTTAAGTTGAAAAGTAGAATGTATCATCTTGTTTCTTAGATAAAAATAATTTTAAGGAAATTCTTGGCAAAGAAATGATAAACTGGTTGTGCTACAGTATAGTCAAGCATAGATTGAGTAATGTATCAAATTACTTTAAATTATGGTTTAAAAAATAATTATTATATAGTTTTTAAGTTTAAAAAATCGTAACTCTCAATATGAAGTTATAAGTATATTCACATGTAATGTTGTTTTTCATATTTGTTATATTAAACTATTTATCATCAGAAATAATGCAATATTCATTATTAAAAAACTATAATTCATTCTCAAGAAAATTGAATCCAATTATTCATATATTAAATTGAGATAATCTATTAAATTTATCATAAATTCCACGAATCAGTTCTATAGTTAGAAAAATAATTAGCATAAATATTTATAACAACAAACACAGAATGCATTATTGAACTAAAACGGAACATTTGATTTAGTTTATTTACTTTAGTATAATTTTTTTAAAAAATGAAACAAAACAATCAGATTAATAGAAAGACAAAGCCTGATTCTAATAGTTTAAGAAAAATAAATCCTCCTAAATTTAAATTTCATACATAGATCTATATAAATCCCAAATTTCTCCGAGTTAAACTAAAAGCCACAATGAACTTAAATCATTGAAATTGCAATCATGCACTTTCACACAATGTCTTTTTATTTTTTCACAAAAAGAAAAATTCCTCCTCTTTTAAAACAATTTTATCTGGTTAAAATATTAATGCCAATTCAATGTCATATACTGTTTCACTGACAGAATGGAACGTTTCAGTAGCGGTACCATACAATGTAAATCCTTTTCATGTCTCGGTTATTAAAATAGACAATCGTGATTCTCTTATTTTTCCCTAGTATTAAATAAGGAATTTTCTTATTCTTTAATTTCAAACACAATGATCTCATGTTTGTGGAAAACGGAAATCAAAAGATTCTTTTAATTTTTCATTAATTTTCGACAACATCCAAAACGTATACAATAAGTGTGTGCATCCAAAATTATCTAACCACAGTAATGTTTCGTGCACAAACAAATGAAGCAAAGGAGATGAGATTTGTATACGAATGAAGATGATCACGGAATGCATATTCGTAAATTATTATTTTACTTGTGCCTGTACAATCTGTCAGTTGCCGGCATACCACTAAAAAAGGAAAAAGTGTCAGCGGGCATCCTCAGATTTTCTATTCTGACGAAATGGTAAAAAATCTAAACAAAACAACTGAATAAAATTTTATATTAATCTTGACGATTCTCAAATGGAAACCATCCGCAAGGCATCATTTTCAGTCCGGATATGTGCGGAATGCGACAGATCAGCTAGACTCATTCTAAAAGATGCTTTTCAATGTTTCTTCTGGCATAGGAAAAAGTATGTGGCAGTTAAGAAACTTCTTTGGTGAAGATTAGTGTAAAAGTTTTGTATCTGAGCGCGAGCATTTTTATGAATAAAAGTCATATTTTAAACACACTTCGAATATATATATATCCAAGTAAATAAAAAAAATTAAGACAATGATGCACAAAGATATTTCCAGTTTAGAAACAGTTACAAATATATATTTGATATTTTAAGATCTCTTTATCATATACTCTTAATTTGTAAAACTAGAACATAAAGCCTGTATCAAGGAACATATATGCAAAACAAATCAATAAAAAAAATTATAACTTTCATCTTAATATAATAAAGAGAAAACGAAAGGTCTGACAATCATACTTTTGTATAAGAAATACTCCAATATCAAAATATGTTTTGTAAAATTATAAAAGCATTTTCTTTTAAGTAGTACAATCAAAGGTTATTGGCTTCTTATCAGTATACAAAATTTAAAATATCATTTGGAAAATCCATCATTAAAACATTTTTATTTGTAATTCACCCCAGCTGAACTCCCCCATCACATTAATAAAATATTGATTTATGTTTAATTGTCTTGAAATATTTTTGGTCCGAAAATCAATAAATATTTTTAATTGTTTCACCAGTCAGAAATACTTAATACTTTCAAGAGGAGGAACGCAAACGAAAATAAAAATTGTACATATTAAAGAAATTGAAAGAATAACTAGATTTTCTGTAGTATAAAAGTAAAGCTGAAAAAAATTCATAATTCTATTTGTATAAAACATGTGGGTTATTAATAATTATTATCAAGTTTTGTTGTTGTTTATAAATATCATAATTATTGGTAACATTAAAGAATTTCCTGAAACAAAAAAAAAACTTCCGAATTCTGCTTGTATAAAATATATGGGCTATCAATAATTATAATCAAGTTTTGCTTTGTTTTTATAAATACTGTTAGTCTGGATGGCTGAAAAAACGAACTGCGAACATCATTTTTTATAAATTTGTACCGAATGTAATAAAAAATAATTTTTATTTGTAAAGAATTTGACCCAGAAATTAACAGAAAAAATAAAGATATTTAACAAAAAAGAATTCTTTCACAGAATCTTATTTACTAATCCAAAAAATCTCTTAGCTGAAATATCAGCATGAAAAAATATTCTTTTGGTTTTTTAAACAGAAAGCGTTCCTAAAAAACATCAAATTAAACTTACTGTGACATCTTCAAGAGCCTTTACATGGATATCCAAAATTGATCCTCCTATGACGACCTATAGAACAAGATATAATAAATGAAATTATTTATCATGCATAAAGTAAAACTTATTCCCCATCTCCAAAATACAAGGGCTACATATCCAGAAAACTTTTACATGAACTCGTGCTTATATTTAAAATATCAAAAACTATTATACTTAATCTCGCATTTAGCATTTTACAAAAATTCTGATTTCTAGCGTGCTTTTACGTCAAATGTTTAAATTATATTACAATATCTTTAACGAAAACAATACATTATTTTCTGTTTGAGCAGCTATAAAAAACATTTTTATAAAAAATATTTTTTTTCTCAATCTAACAAAAATTAACTTTTCTGATAATAAAACAAAGATTATCGTGTTGGAAAAAATAAAACGTGTGTAATGCTGTTTTTAATGGGAAAACTTAAGTTGTCTTTCATAACTACTAAATATATTATTTTCCTAGTTAAGCATCAAAGTTTGAAATATTTTTTAATGCAAACAAATCTTCAAATATTCTTTCCACACGAACATACAACAAAAAAAGAAGAAAAACAGTGGTTCGAAATATATTTTTCAACGCATACATTTTTCAGGTAAATTACATATTTAACAAAAATTTTTAGAGAATAAAAAAAAATTCATACGGTCTCAAAAGATCTTTTGATACAAAAAAATGTTACGAACCTTCTTTTCATAAGTTATGAGATACGGCTCCTAACACAGAAGTAAAACTGTTCTTAAAAAGATATCCGTGATCATTAAATATTTTAATTTTAAAATCGTATTTTGTGTTCCTATTTAAATTTCACAATAATTTTCATAACTCTCTATATTTATAAGTTAAAAAATATTATCTTCAAAAAATTATTGCGAACAGAAAATGTTTTAAAAATCCATCGTATAGACAACATTTCAACAAACAAAGAAAAACACATTGTGAGAGACTTAATCATTATGAATTCATAAATGTATTTTAACATCAAAAGATGGACGAAATTGCCTCACATCAATTTTAACGCAGTAAAAGTCGAATCACAACCTAACATCATCATGAATGTTCTGACTCCATAAATTAAAATGGAGCATGATTTAAAACGCAAAGTTAAATATGATCCAAAAGGATTGAGGCAATCATCCTCATGGATCAATACATTTATTTTAACAGTCCCTAGACTTTTTCAAGCCCATCAAGAAGGGTTTTTTTGAAACATGGTATAGCGCAGGTAGAATAGAAATTAAATTCTACATAAAAATGTGAGGAAATGATTGAAGAATTACAATAAAAAGCATTGAAAAACTGAATGTTGGAAAAGGATAGAGATTAATTGAAAGTTATATTAACGTCACACTATAAAGCTGCACGAGGTCTATTGGCGACGGACCTCGTAATTTTGAACCTCGGTCAAGTAAAGAGGACTACACCTGAGATGGTACGCCTTCCTCTCCTATAGTCCACAATACATCAACGGGAGGACGTTTGAGCTACGACAGATTTAACGTGTAATCAATCAGCCCCTCTTCTAAACAGCAGGTCTTCAGCAGTACTAGGCTCAAACTCATGTCAAGTCAGCCACGAGTCTGACCTTGACAACTAGGCTACCGCGTACACTGTAAAAGAATAGTCCCAGAACCTCTCAATCCTGGAGAATGTCAAATATAAGAAAATCCAAAATCTATTCTTTTGCTACACCAAAACAGTATGAATATTTCAGGTTGTATCGTTTTCAGCTCACATGTAGCGATGTGTTGGTTGCTATATATGTGTGGTGATGCTGAGTCAATTGTCTCTCTGAATTCAAGAAATATTGCAGTTCGGTATAAACATATCTTCTGTGGAAGTATGCCCAGCAGTAAATATATTTTAAATGAAAAATTATACTTTTAATTGGGTGCAATAAAATACAACCACGATTCTGAGGAAAGAGTAAAATATTCTAAATCTTTTGGATTAATATTACAGACCGTCATAATACTCTGTTCGTTAATCATCTGAATATCGGTAGGGAAACAAAACATAGAAGCAAATATTATTTAAAAGAAATAGATTTACGCGTTTTATTCGTCCCATTTTGATTCCAGAGAGAGCTTTACTGTAACTAACTACGATCCCTTGCTGCTCTCCACTAACTCCCTTGTTAACGGATTTGTACACTTGCCAACTATTTTCTGATTCTTAAAAGGATTTAAAATTAAAACTTTTTCTTCAATTTAAAATCTGGCTTAAAAGAATGCCGTCTTCAGACATAGAAAGAAATCCAAAGTAATGAAACAGGGGAGCTCTACGACATTTTAAAAATTGGTTTGCGGCCAGGCATAAAGAAATTGAATGATAATGAAAACAAATGAAAATTGATCAACGAAGTGTTTCGCTAAATACTAACTTAGGTCCTCATAAGGTGTTATATTTGCTTTATAATATAATTTTAAATATTATAAGTTGCATTTTATACATTAAACTTAAAAACCTAAGAATATAAGAAGTACAATTGTTAGAAATTTAATTGAAAAATAAGCACTATTTGTTCTTGACCCTGATATACATTTTATAAATTTAGCATTAAATTCAATTGTGAAACTATATTCTAAAAAAATTTTAAATATATGTATTTTTATACATAATAATTACTGAAAAAAAATTCAAAGCAAAAATAATTCAAAATATCTAACAAAATTTATTAATAACATTATTGATAAGATATTTAATAATTTTTTGTGTTTTAAAGGAATTTTTAAGGCATATTTTTTATAATTAATTTAACTGTTAATTAGAACTGACGAAATAAGATTTTAATCTTCAGTTTTATTCGTTTCTCATACGTTAGTTTTAACTTACATTAGAAAAAATATTATAATCTAAAGCACAAAAAGGAAAAAAAAGATTTATTTCAGTTTTGATATTGAAACGAATATTTTCTTAAATTTAATTATTCTACGTTTAATATAATTATAATCGTTACAAGAAAACATTTAGCCAAAGCCTCAAGATAAATAAACAACAAAAAAATAGAAGCCTAATAAAATCGCCAGTTGATCAATATGGATTTCAAAAATTCTGAAATGATTTTTTTTTAAAAAAATAGCTATTTTATTTGAATATGTTTGCACATATTTTTTTAACAAAATTAAATATCCTTAAGTAAACATATTTAAATAGAAATAAAAAAAATAACCCCATACAAATTCTAAAAATTCTTTATCTGTTTGAAAAACTTACAATGAAAAACATTTTTGAAAAATACTTACTGGATACACAAAATTATCTACGAAATTTTACATGAAAAACTCATTATCTCCTTGAAAATGCGGCCGAATTGAAGTGAAGTAAAAATAACACTGGAAAACAAATTATTTTTCCTACTTCAAGGGAAATGTATTTCTTTTAGAATTACGTGCATCAAGAAGTCTCTCCTTATAAAAATTCAAAACATATTCCAAGAGAAGTAATTGCTATCAGTATAGCCGTTTAAAAAACGAAAAATTGTATTTTTTCAAATTCTAGTGAATTCCTAAACAGTTACCATAAATTAAAAAATAAGTAAGAATTATAAAATATATATATATTCGCTTAAGCAACATAAAAACAGTCTTAATTTTTAAGATACACTCATGTCCATAAATTAAGGATAATTCAGAATCACACAGAAATTGAACTCTAAAATAAAAATTTCACCTGTAGAATTATCACACACATCTTGAAGAAGAATATGCAAATTACAGGAAACCACCAGATGGCGCGGATAGTACGTCACAATGACGAGAGTGTAAGAGAGGGGTATATAAGGAATGGTGGCAAAGAAGTAAAATTGTTCACAAGCGCTTTAAAAGCCTTTCAGTGCAATAACCGCATAGTTATGGCACAAAGGAAGCATTTGGAGGATTTTTTACGTGGTAGAATTATCGGACGACTGGAATGTGAACGTACCCAGTGGGAAGTATCCGAGGAACTTGGAATCGCCCAGAGTGTCATCTCCAGGCTTTGGCGACGATTCCAAGATGATGGTAATGTGAGTAGATGTTACAGCACAGGTCGCCCCCGAGTTACAAAGCCGAATGAGGACCGTTATTTGGCAGTTACTGCCAAAAGAAACAGACGGAGCACAGCATCAGACCTATCTCGTCAGCTCTCTTCAGCTACCGGTACGACAGTTTCAAGGCAGACCGTGTACAGACGCTTAGGGCACATTCGTCTATATGCTCGTAGTCCTGTCAGATGTGTCCCCCTTACCGCAACTCACTGTCACCTGCGATTAACCTGGAGTAGAGAGCATGCATTGTGGACACCGCAACAGTCTTGTGTGATGTTTTCCGACGAGTCCAGGTTTAGTTTGCAGTCTGATTCTCGCCGGACTTTCATATGGAGAGCGCCAGGTACCCGTTACCACCAAGAGAACACCATTAAACGACACCGTTACGGTGGTGCAGGATGGCTCGTTTGGGGAGGAATTATTCTTGGTTCCAGAACTGACCTGCATGTTCAGAGTGTAACGATGACAGGCCACATCTATCGGGATGTCATTCTGGAACAACATGTACTTTTGTTTCGGGGCGCCATGGGTGCTGAATTTCTGTTTATGGATGACAACGCCCGTCCTCACCGTGCAAACATTGTAGACGAATGCCTTCAATCGGATGATATCACCCGTATGGATTGGCCAGCATATTCACCGGACTTGAATCCAATAGAGAATGTGTGGGATATGCTTGGCCGACGAATTGCAGCCCGTCAACCCCCTCCCACCTGTCTACCGGAACTTTGGAGGGCATTGCTTGATGAGTGGTGTAATATTCCTCAAGATGAGATTCATAATTTGATACTCAGCATGCGTAGGCGTTGTAAGGCCTGTATTGCGTCGTCCGGGAGACATACTCCGTATTAACCATCATACTAACTATGTTATACTGTTTTTTGTAAATAGGTTCTTTTTTGAGATTTGCTCCAGGGACTAAAAATCGCAATTTTTATTAATTATGTCGAACATATAGCATCTTTTTTGCTCTTTACCTTTTGTTTAATAAATAGACTTTACAAATAAGTCAAACTTGTTTTGCTTCTGTCTCTTTCTTTGCCTAAACTTCATTATCCTTAATTTATGGACATGAGTGTAGAATAGGTATGAAAACATAAAAAATATAATATGATACATTAGAAAATTAGGATAATATATATAAGGATTCAGTAACTTAGTTGTACATAAATTATTTTCCAAATTAAGAGCTAATTTTTCATAAATAGAATCCGAAAGTGATATTTCTCCCTAAGGCTTTTCGAAAAATATAATTTGTGAGATACAAAATTGATTTTATTATGAATGCAAATGCATAACATAATAAGAAGCAGAAAACTTTACATCACATATATTAGGATGGATTGCGGCTATATGGAGAGAAAAAATTGTTATCAATAAGAACCTAACTATGTAGAAAAGAATTTTCATGATATGGAGATAAAATGAAAATTACTTTTAAAAATACTTTCAAAATTTAATATTATCACGAGGGTTTAATTTCAAAAAATAAAAAAAGACTTCATTCGGGTTATATGACTTTAAACTCCAAATAAAATTATTTTTATATACTATAAATAGCCAATAATGATGATTATTGATAAATAAGTACTGAGTAGCGGTTATTACAATGTACATTGAATTATTTCATAAGCCCAGCTCACCCTCCTCGTACGTTCGCATCAGTCATCTCGAAGCTTTTTTCCGTCTTCTGCTTTATCGTGCACGTTAATTGATAGTAGGTTGTTCTAAAAATTTAATACTAAAGAAGTTGTTAAATGTACCCCCATCGCAATAAATGTTAAAAAGTACTAAATACCTATCTTTCTTTAACAAAATTTACTTCGACTTTTTACCATAAGAAAGCTCAAATACTTAAACTTCATATCCCTTATAACAGCACTTAATGTAAAAATTAATTTTTTATTTCATATTGCCCTTCAAATATATACTAAAGAACATCATTTCCGCATTAGTAGCTTTTAAATTCTGAAAAACAATTTTCCATCTACCCTAATATATATATTAAATCTCTAGTTGCAAGATATCAAAGGCACATAACCAATGACAAGTGACTCCAACGTTTAAAATATGTATGTTTAAGAAGACTTAGCACTTTATTCTAACCAAAGAGGTTTTCTTTCCAGCGATAACAAAATGGCTTAGACAATTGTGGAAAAGTAGGAACAACTATGTTTGCAAAGTCAGAGTTTGCAATTTATCTTACCAAAGCTTGTTATTCATGGATGCTGTTTTGAAAGGCCTATATATTTTCAGATCTTTATTTTTACGCCAGATGTTTTATGAATAGCATGCGCAACAATGTATATATTTCTTTAAAAAAAAGGATTTTTTTTAATAAGAGTATCAATTTTAAAAATTATTTTTTTCCATTATAAATTTATTGATACCTATCAAGAATAATAAAATACTAGAGGATTGAATTAACAAATACTTCTTTCCATTGTGGGAATTATAGCTTCGAAAAATTTCTCTTATCTTTTTAATACCCTTTTATAAGCTTCACTTGTATGTGACGGAATTTTTTTACTCAATTTTTACCCACATTAAAAGACCAGATTAATTCGAAATTTTGCTCACTTGTCCAGGACTTATGACAATACAATAACTTAATAATTTTGGTCCATTGCCCTGATCAGAATCATCAGGATTAACGATTTCCAATTTTTAGATCCCCTCCTGCATCTGGTGATGAATTTCAGATCCCATTTCCAGATTTGGCGACTAAAAGATTAAGTTACAACATAGTTCGATTAATTATAAAAGGTTTTTTCAGTTTTTTAAAAAATATAATTTATTAGAGTTTCCCTTTAAGGAAGTTCATATGTTCTAAGAAATGACGCAAATCTCAGAAGCAAAAAAACCCCTTTAATCACTTCTAATTTCAATAATAGAATAAAATTGATGTCAGAAATAATAGCTCAATGGTAACTAAATTATGACATTAATGAATTAATTAATATCATGTTCAATTATGGTCAATCAACAGTCAATTTTAATTTATGGAAGACGCGATTCCCCTGTCTCATCTTCCGTTTATTGAGACACGAATCTCATTTCTCGTCTTAAAATAAGCCTAAATTTCGAATTTCGTAAAATTCAGCATAAAAGTTTTAAAAAGGGATTTAAAAAAGTTTTAAAAAGGATATAATTTTTTTTAAGAAAATGAATTTTTTATTTCAAATAGATGTTTTTAAAAGGTGATAGTATACATTTTTCCATTTCGTATTTCTCAAAAATGCTTGCATCAATTATGTTCTTTTTAAATTTTTTTCAGTTCTTGCGGTACAAAAAGTTGAAAGAATTATTTAAAAATGTAAAATATGAAAGACAAATACGTAAAAAAAAAAAGAATTAAATATGTATCACAACTAAAAGACACTTATATGCTTTATGGTACAAAAATGGCCCCTAAATTGAAATTGTCAAGAAATTTGCTTCAATAGATCAAGAAATTTTCGAAGTCAAATTTATGATCAGAAATCCGACTTCGTTAAAAGTATGTATATTGCTTATGATGACAACGTCATCATAAGCAATATACAAGCGTCGTTCTTGGGAAAGCATAATTTTGCATTATAATAACTGCATATTTTTGTTTTCTATTTTTTAATATTTTGAATTAACATATAAGTATAAAATATTTTTAAGAATATTATTACAAGACAAATTATTTAAATACAGTTTTTTTGACTGAAAATGAAGAATGACAAATTTTCAAAACATGTGTCGCAACCTAGAGCTTGCAGGTGTATTTTGAAACACCGGAGAAACAGACATTGTTATAAAAGTAATTACTTTTTATTTA
>BMAO01008800.1:0-87499 GCA_019973975.1 Trichonephila clavata | reverse complement strand
AAGCTTTTATTTAACTTACAATGTATGTATGTATGTATGTATGTATGTAATTTGTTCGGTGGAATCTTGCAACTCAATTTTGAAGCTGATATCTTCACTCCATTGAGCTGAAATTTTGTATACACGTTCAGTTTGGATGACAATGCATGTTTTGACAATTTATATTCCGATATTGCAATTAATTAAAAAGATATTAATTAAAAACATTTAATTAGTTTTGGGCGCCAACTTTGATATATCTGCATTGTTGTGTGTGTGTGTGTGTGTAATAATGTTATTTTTACAACAATGACAAAAGTTGGCGTCGAAAATCGGTTTTCAGCCAAATTAAAATTTCATAACGCTGCGCTATTCACTGTATTTATTAACTTTGTCTAAAAAAATAATTACATTTCTACAACGTAAAATTAATCTAATTTCTACAACGTATGCAATTTTTTTACAAATTTCTATCTATTTTCTTGGATTTAAATTCAAAACAAAAAAAAGTCGAGCTATTTTTCAAGTAGATTGGTACATTGTATACCTTTCTCAACGCTGCCAAGTTAAACTGATATGGAGTATTGTAGAAATTCTTTAGAAAAATTTATCTAACTTTAATCTATGAAACTCAGACAAAAAATAATTACAGAATTGGAAGGATCATTTTTTTTTTTTATATATCTTACCCATCAAAAAGGAATCCGCTAGGAAAACAATAAGAGAAAAATATTATCCAGAAATGCAATGTATTTTCAATTAAAAAATAATTTACATAAAAATAATGAATTTTTTAAAGAAATTTTCTAATTTTAAGCCTACAAGTAATTTAAATATACCTCATTTTTTATCACCAGTAATCTAAACACACACTACGACATGTGTCCTTAAATTTAATTACAAATAGTATCTGTTAATTTTATTTGAAAAATTACGGCAATTTTGTTTCTCTAGATGAGTTAGGTACATTGTAAAACCAGCTCATGGTTATTGATATCCATAAAATGTGCCAAAAGAGAATAATTTGCAAATAAAGAGATTTTAAAAATAAGGAGAGAAAAAAAAATCGAATCTGAGAAGAAAAATTTCGTTAAATAGGAAATGCACTTCGCTATTTGGAGTTATTTTACGAAGAAAAGAGTAATATGTGCTTGGGTCCAGGAAAAAGTTCTTAAAATAGAGAAATTCCCAAAATAGAGGTTCGTTACATGGAGGTTTGACTGTATAAAAATAATACGATGGTTAATTATTTTTTCAAAATCAAGTTTCTAAAGATGAGCTGAGCAATTAAAAAAATAGATTCTTACGTAGAAGATATCCAATGTCCAGCAAAATATTATCATTAGTTGAGAAAACTTTCATTTTTGATTACAACATGCGTTTTGAATTTTAAGCATTTTATTGATTAATACAAATATTTAATTCATTACAAAATGCGTTTTTAAATTTAAGCATTTTATTGATTAATACAAATATTTAAATGCTTTTTTGAATTTTTTTTTATAAATAACTAGATTTTTCTTCTAATATGTTAGAGAAATATATCCCTTACCTTCAAAATATTTCAAATAAATAATATATGCTTTAAGATTTTTTCAAAAAATAATCACAATTTTAATTGAACATTTAATAACTTCGTCATTTATTAAGATAATTTCACGAAACCTTTTTTCGTGTGTCGAACAATATTACCCAAGATCTGCACGAAGATTGACAAAAATACGGATTTAAAAAAAAAATTGTGTTTTTCGTCTAATACCCTTTTTGCGAGAATTGATTCAGCTAAATCAGGGATGGTGAACCAGCGTTGAATGAGTTGAACTGGCTGAGAAACCTGTCCAGCGATAACTAAAAAGTAAAAAATAAATTAAAAATAAAAAAACTTTTTTCAGCACAAGCTTTTATTTAAACGCTCTAAAAGAATAAAATAAACTTTTCCTTCAAAACTTATTTTACTGTCAACTTATAACGTCATTATACAATTTATATGATATAAAAGCTTGTCGCGAGATTTACCTGTGTAGATAAACAAGTAAAATAAATAACTTGACCTCAATGATTTTAATTTTTAAAAATTTAAACTAAGTGAATACGAGTACTTAAATCTCGCGACAAGCTTTTATATCATATAAATTGTATAATGACGTTATAAGTTGACAGTAAAATAAGTTTTGAAGGAAAAGTTTATTTTATTCTTTTTTAGAGCGTTTAAATAAAAGCTTGTGCTGAAAAAAGTTTTTTTTATTTTTAATTTATTTTGTTTGTTTTTGAAATTGCATCAAATTCAAATGAAGGGCCACCAAAATGTCTTCTGTGGCTCATTCATGGCCCGCGGGCTACAGGTTGAAGGCACCTCTTTTAAATAATACAAAACCATAGCATGGATCCAATAATAATTATACAGAAATTTAGAAATAAATTTGTATTAAATAACTAGTAATGGTATAAACACTACTAAAAAGTTATTTTTAAAATGAATAGGATTTTTTTAGATATTAAATAATGAGCTAAATAATAATTGAAATCTATGGATACCTAAATGCAGCAACACTAAATGTATTTAAGTGTGTCTGAAAAGTTATTTATAGAAGTTTTGTGGTATTTTAGAATCCCGCAAAATTATTTACATTTGAATGCCTACCGAAAGTACAAAACATTTGAAATTTATATACATATATATAAATTAGGATAGTTTTATAGTATTTAACTTATTAAATGAAGGATTTATGTATATAAATAAGAACATTTCAAGCTGTGGGGGGCGTCCCCTAGGAGGCGCGATAGTCTTACGTGTGTGGGGGGGGGGCAAGCTTATTGAAAAGTAGAAAAAATAAAAGATTATTTTAAAAAATTATTAATTTACTGATAGGAAGCAAACCAACATACATTCAGACTTTATAGAAAAAATAAACTGATAAAATACTCTTAAAAATGTATACAGGAAAATTAACGTAATGCTTAAAGTAATTTGCTTTAAATATGTAGTACTTAAAATTAACATATACCAAATTTAATGTTATTTATCTTGATAATTCATACGGTTTACAATTAAGGTTGTATTGTAGCTTTATTATCAAAGGACATCATTAATGCATTCAATATATTGTTAATATATGGGGAAGGGTGGTATGATGAAAATAATGATTGAAAATTGGGTCGCAAATATTGAAAGTGTGAGTGAGTGAATATTAACATCGCACTGTTCAGCTACACGAGGGCTTTTGGTTGAACGCGTGAGAAGCACTGATATAAACCACTAACACCATATTAAATTAAAATACTATCTGATAAATGTTGATCTTTTTCATATTTCAAAATTAGGGGTTTCATCTAATCGATAAGCAAATGATATGCTAATTTAGTTAGTAATGATTTTAACTGAACACTTTCATGATGATACGCAATCATTAAAACATCATAATCATTAA
This sequence comes from Trichonephila clavata, assembly GCA_019973975.1. Lineage (NCBI taxonomy): Eukaryota > Metazoa > Arthropoda > Arachnida > Araneae > Nephilidae > Trichonephila > Trichonephila clavata. Next base: position 84,092 of record BMAO01008800.1, on the reverse strand, counting down.
ATTACGCGAAAGATTATCTTAAAAATTATTACTAAAACTAATGATCATAACAGAAAATATATTGATTTCAGAATTAATGATAATTTTTGCATATACTATGTTTGGAATTTATGTCAAATATTCATTTATTTTTATTTTATTATTTAAAATGTGACTTTTAGTAGTTATTTAATTTAAGACTATAAAAAAAAAACTAATCGGTATTTACTGTCCATTTAGATTTTTTCAAAAAAAAAAAAAATCTAGTGTTTAGGTACAGGATTGTGAAAGTAATAATTAAAACGGTTGCTGGAATATTTTAAGAAGCATTTTCTTAATCCTTTCATTTTTTAAAGAGTAAAACACGTGAAAAGTAAATCAAATCTCGTTGAAATTTTTAAATTATCTCGGGCGAGCATCTGAAAATTCAATTAAAAGGATTAATACTTTTTTTCTTGTTGTAAAAGGCACGGGAATTCGCTCCAATCCATGAATTAATTCAACTAATAGTATAAAGTGGGGGAGGTTAGATTTTATGCTTTAAAATTAAATATTCTTCGCTTTTTTTGTTCCTTATACACTAAACTTACTAGACAGACTTGTCACAATCATTTGATAGAAAAGAATTTGCAATTATAATGATTATAATAAATTTTATTTTCCTTTTTTAAAAATCTTGACTCAAGTTATGTGGGATTGAATTTATTTAAATATCTGCAAGATCATTGACAAGAAAACTTTAGCATTATATTTATAATATGAAGACGTAATGGTTACAAAAAGATCATTGAAACAATGTTATTGTAATTTAAGTTGAGGTTATATATGTAATTTAAAATATCTCATTTATTCCAAGGCTCTTACGTTTATCGAAATATATGTAGGTAAGTAAATACTTAGTACAGAAAAAAGTATGGACCATAATAAGTCTTTAAACATTATTTCAAAGCTTTTTTTAATTTTGTTTCTAATGAATCATATGAGAAGTACCAAATGCAGAAATATTGATGAGAAATCCTTTATGTATATATTCCATTTCGAAAAAAAATATATTAAATTTGCAATTTGTTTAATTTATATTTCGTCTACATCATAACTAAATGCACCCAATCAATTTGTTTTCACATAAACTCAAATACATAACTGTAAAACTTTTTATATTTATAGCAAATTATATTTATAGCAAATTAAATAACGATAGAACACGTATTTTAAGATTTTGTAATAGACTAAAATGCAAATATTAAATAAGTGTGCTTATTATTAGGGTATTTCTACGAGTTACGACTATTATTATGCAAATAATTGTTAAAATTATATATTCTAAACTTAAAATAAAAGATGTTTTCATCCCAAACGATCTTTTCTCAATAACTTTTTTCAATAATTGGCAGTAGTTTTAATTGTTTACATTCCATAATTCTATGTTTTTTTTAGAATTAGAAGCTAAGAGTTTAGAGAAATAAAATAAATCGAAGTTGGCGTTGCAATTGTTACAGTACTTATGTTTAAACCTATAGCACCGTTAAAAAATGAGTCAATATAGCAATCTGGCAGATATGCAACTGAGCCAATTATTTTATATACATTTTGAAGTTTAGAATATTAGGGGTTTATCAAATTTTAATGCATATTGTATTTTTAATACAGTGCTTCTCAAACTCTGAATATTCGCGACCCAATATTCAGTCATAATTTTCATCGCCTCCCCCTTCCTCCATACAATAACACAATGTATTGAATTCAATAATACTATACTTTAACGCTAAAGCTACAACACGACTTCAAATTCTTACGTGCCACCGACGTATATAAACGTCTCGCTAACGAAAACGATAATTGCCAAGGACGCATATATACGTCTTTCCGAAGTATTTTTTGTGCACTGCTATCCATAAAATTATTCGGAAGGCTTTGGAGTGCAATAAAACGATCTTGACAGTGTTTGTGAAAGATTTACTTATTTCATAGAATTTGCTTATTTATTCCTTTTCTCTCCCTCCCCATACCTCACATACGTGCTCCTACGTGGAAAATTGTGGCATTGGGGAGCGATTTGCGTAACTTTTAACTGGCCCTTAAGGGATTAATTATAAACCGTACAAATTATCAAGGTAAATATTAATTTTTGGATCATTTTTTTTATGACAAACCCATACATGGACTCATAATTAATTTAAAAACTTTTTCTTAACTTAGTACTGTTAAATTAATTCTAAAATACACTGTGAAGTACTGATACATTTATTAATATATTATATCAGTGTAAAAATGCGTATTTATTTTTTATTATGTCAGAATGTATTTTGTTTCGCTACATTTTCATAAAATAATGATTGTCTTTAATAATCTTTGGTTTTCGACTTTTCAATATGCTCGCGCCCCCTTGTAGAGTTATCACGCCCCCCTCCCCTAGGGGGGCGCACCCCACAGTTTGAGAAACACTGTTTTAATAGATATAAAAAAAAGTGTTTCAAAAATTGTTTTTGAAAAAGTAATGCTGTCTTTTGTTGGTTTAATGTTGATTGGATTTTAATAATTTGTAAAGAAAAAAAAATCCTAACTAACATTTTAGTGCACATATGGAAATTATTTTTAAAAACTATAATTTTATAGAAGTTAAATTCAGTCTGTTACCAGGGAAATAGATTGTTAAAAATCGGATTTTTTTAAAAATAACTTATGAAGTTTTAAACAAATTCAATAATTCTTTGAAATAAATACCAATTAAGCAGCTTTACCCTTTAGAACGTTAAAAAGAACTGTCCATGAAAGAGTTAGTTTTAATTTTCTTGATGATATTTCTAAATATCTCGAATTGATATATAATACCTAAACTATTTCAAAGAGCAAAAAATAAATTAGTTTTCGTAATGTAATTTAATATCAATAAAATTTATAACAAAATTTATGTATCCAGAGACAATATTGATCTGGTTGGTTGAATCAAGCATTGGTAAGCATTAAATTTCGAAAATTTTTAAAAATCTTTCTGTAATGTAATAATATGCTGGAGTTTAAATTTATATTTGAAGATTTTTTTTCTCATTATGACCATGAAAGAAAATGCAACAAAGCGACATATTTACTACTTTTTCAATCTTACATCCTACTTTATACTGAATTATTGAAAGTATTTAGTAGAAATAGAATTTTCCTTAAGGAATTGAAATTTTCCTATAGTCTTTCAAAGAAAGAGAATATACTTCACAAAAAATAATATTTTAAGAAGTAAAACTAGATTAATATAAAATACAGGAAAATAAATTTCTTCAGGTACATACATGTATATTCACAAAAAGCATATAGTTTTTTTTATTTACTAATTAAAATATAAATATGCGAAAGTGTTTTCTATATAATTTGCTTACAAAAACGGAACTTTTTTAACTCTAGTTATATAAAAATGTCTAACATATTTCCACAATTGTATATAAATAACACACATTTAAAACATATATCAAACTGCGATTAGGTCATTGGGGAAATCATTGAAAAATTAAATTTCATTACTAATACGATTTCCGCTCAACCAAACAAAAATGTAAATAATTTAGATTAACTCTAGAATACCTGAGATACTTGTACGATATTATTTATTAAGATTTATCATATTTCTATTAAATATGAATATAAAAACCCAAAATGCAATGTTTTTTAAGCAAATTCAAACCTGGTGTATTTAAAACTGCATACTATGTAATTAATTCACATATTAATTCTGATACAGTTGTCTCAGGAATTAAGAAAAAAAATGGCTACACAAAAACTGGTACTTACGTATTATCGCAACAATCGCCAACTCTATTAATAACTCGCCAAGTTGACAACTCCAATTTTCTATGTTTCGAACTCGTTGAATTGCCATACATGTGCCTCATTTCATAAAATGTCGCCAATAGGTTGCGATAATACGTAAGTATCCAAAAACGCGATTCTTAAATTAACGATTGTTGAATGTTTGAATTGAAGGATAGATTAATTGATTTCTCCTTTTTTCAAATAGGAGACATCAGAATAAAAAAAGAGAAGATTAATCAAATTAAAATGTAAATTGAAGTTTTATTATTTTCAGCATAAAACTTTTATATCTTTAGCAGACAAATCCATCATGTTTGGTATCATAATGAGCGAGTTGTTTTGGTGCCGTTTTAAGAACCCAATAATTATTTCTATCGTTTTTTTTTTCTATCACGTTTATTGACGTTCTGTTAAATACACTCATGTCCATAAATTAAGGCTAATTCAGAATCACACAGAAATTGAACTCTAAAATAAAAATTTCGCCTGTAGAATTATCACACACATCTTGAAGAAGAATATGCAAATTACAGGAAACCACCAGATGGCGCGGATAGTACGTCACAATGACGAGAGTGTAAGAGAGGGGTATGTAAGGAATGGTGGCAAAGAAGTAAAATTGTTCACAAGCGCTTTAAAAGCCTTTCAGTGCAATAACCGCATAGTTATGGCACAAAGAAAGCATTTGGATGATTTTTTACGTGGTAGAATTATCGGACGACTGGAATGTGGACGTACCCAGCTGGAAGTATCCGAGGAACTTGGAATCGCCCAGAGTGTCATCTCCAGGCTTTGGCAACGATTCCAAGATGATGGTAATGTGAGTAGATGTTACAGCACAGGTCGCCCCCGAGTTACAACGTCTCTTCAGCTACCGGTACGACAGTTTCAAGGCAGACCGTGTACAGACGCTTAGGGCACATTGGTCTATATGCTCGTAGGCCAGTCAGATGTGTTCGCCTTACCGCAACTCACTGTCGCCTGCGATTAACCAGGAGTAGAGAGCATGCATTGTGGACACCACAACAGTGGTCTTGTGTGATGTTTTCCGACGAGTCCAGGTTTAGTTTGCAGTCTGATTCTCACCAGACTTTCATATGGAGAGCGCCAGGTACCCGTTACCACCAAGAGAGCACCATTAAACGACACCGTTACGGTGGTGCAGGATGGCTCGTTTGGAGAGGAATTATTCTTGGTTCCAGAACTGACCTGCATATTCAGAGTGTAACGATGACAGGCCACATCTATCGGGATGTCATTCTAGAACATGTACGTTTGTTTCGGGGCGCCATGGGTGCTGAATTTCTGTTTATGGATGACAACACCCATCCTCACCGTGCCAAACATTGTAGACGAATGCCTTCAATCGGAGGATATCACCCGTGTGGATTAGCCAGCATACTCACCGGACTTGAATCCAATAGAGCATGTGTGAGATATTCTTGGCCGACGAATTGCAGCCCGTCAACCCCCTCCCACCTGTCTACCAGAACTTCGGAGGGCATTGCTTGATGAGTGGTGCAATATTCCCCAAGATCAGATTGATAATTTGATACTCAGCATGCGTAGGCGTTGTAAGGCCTGTATTGCATCGTCCGAGAGACATACTCCGTATTAACCATCATACTAACCATGTTATACTGTTTTTTGTAAATAGGTTCTTTTTTGAAATTTGCTCCAGGGAGTAAAAATCGCAATTTTTATTAATTATGTCAAAAATATAGCATCTTTTTTGCTCTTTACATTTTGTTTAATAAATAGACTTTACAAATAAGTCAAATTTGTTTTGCTTCTGTCTCTTTGCCTGAACTTCATTATCCTTAATTTATGGATATGAGTGTATTAGCTGAGTAAAACGTATGAAAAAGGAATGCATAAACATTCTTATTCTAGTTTTTTTTCCTGTAAAATTTAATTATTTTAATTATATATTTTTCATTCTATTTCAGGGGTTTTAAATATATTGGTTGGAGGATTTGTCTGCAATCAATAGCAAAAAAAGCTGTGCCTTACCAAGTATTAATAGATAACACATAAAACAATAGTAAATAAAATTATTGAACAAATATTACCTGAATTTGCTTAAGAGAAGATTCAATACGATACAATTTTTATGTTAATACTTGTACATATAACCTGTTTTATTTCAGCAATATCATTGTCACCAGTGAAGTAATGGAGATTTTTAGGCCCCTGCAAAGTTAGGTTTGGGCCCCACGCCAAACCTTACAAAGGACTGCAAAACCATAAGATAACATAGGATTTGGGCCCCCTAGAATCCTGCTTCTCCCCCACGAAGCGGAGGTGTACGTCACACCACTGATTGTCACAAGCTCTCTTGTTGAGTAAAATGGTGCCATCATTATCTCTTTTCATTGAGAACTGAAAAACTTTTTACAATCATTTTAAATTATCTTTCATCATTTCTAAAACTTTGTTTTATTTTCTCTTCTTTTACCTTGTTTAAAATTGAATGTCTATGTTCTTGATTATTATCATGTTTTGTTAAAACTTTATGTTTTGGTAAATGGCAACGTTTTGTAATAGAGATTTCGCGGGATAGAATGTAAATAAATGGAGTCAAATTTGTGTGCTCGTTATTTTGTCTTATTTAAGAAGTAAAATGACTGAATGATACTATATTCAAATAGCGTCTCAACAATCATTGCCACAACATACTAATACTGGCAATAAAGGATATTTCTTATCTGGTAAAAAGACAATCCTTAACGAACTTTTGCAATTTTATAATTATCAATTCGGAATAAGAAAGTGAATATAACCTTTCCAGAGCTTTTAACTCCTTTCCATAAAGAGAAGTAGACCAGTATGAAGACAGCCATCAGGCAGAAGGCGAGCGTCCACTTGAGAGGTCCAATACTTTGAATGCCATCCGATCTTTGAATTTCCAACACACTGCGTCTGTTGAGAGACATAGAAAATATAACGAGGTAATCCAACCTTCTTCAAAAGAAATAGTTAACCGTGTACTATTCTAATTTTATAAATATGAAAATAAACTTCCTTTTAGTTTTTTTTTCTTTTTTGGAAGGACGAAATGGGTACAATTCCAATTTTATAAAAAGACATAAAACATAATATAAACTCCCACGTAAGTTATTAATAGAAACAAAACTAATTAAAATAACGAACTCTCATAATATACTAATATAAATAACTAAATTAATTTTTATTTACCTCTTAAATTACAATATATATATATATATATATATATATATATATATTGAAGAGAGAGGTTAGACCAGTGATTCCCAAAGTGGTTTATATAGACCCCCGGGGTCTATGATGACTTTCAAGGGGTCCACGTGGACCGCTCGAAATGCAGCTGTTGATAAAAGGGTGGAAAATCTGATAATGAAAAATCGTTCTTTGACCGTACGAGAGACATCTGAATAAATTAAGATCAGTACAGATTTTGCACATGCAATTTTGTGTGATCATGCACAGAACGGCTACAAAATTTGTTCGCAAGCTTCTATCGGCAGAACAGAAAGAACCCCGTCTTGCAGTTGAGCAGGATTTACTGGACACTTTCAATGCTGAACCTGGCTTCTTGAGACTTCTGGTTGTTACCGAAAATGAAAAAGCCATTGAAAGGATACCGTTATTAGAGTAGAGATGAAGTAATGCAGAACGCGACGGTGGATTTGAACACCATTCCAAAAGAAGCCTTTTGGAAGTGTCTTAGGCGTTGGATAGAATACTGTGGGTTAAGTGTGTGAAAAAACAAGGGGTCCAGTGCCGGCTTATCCATTGGGTGCTTGAGGCGGGTGACCAGGGCCTAGATAAGCTGGATTTAACCACATTTTCTGGTTATAAATTTCAACCTCTAGTGCCAAATGGCTTGCAGATCTTTTTCACTTAGGACTCGAAATGAGCATAAATCGGCACTGAAGGGACCTACTTTGAATTCGATTAAAATTCATTCCCGCAAAGTAACTAACTTTTCTTGCCAAAGGTCGGATACTTTTTGAACAGAACTTGTATAATGGTTTGAACTATTCTCAATTGCTAACAGGGAAATCTTAAGGCATGAGCCAGTTGGGTCCGGATCCAGGGCCTCGCTTTCGGTGGGAGCATCATTTCGTTCTCGACTCAGTCCAAAAAGACCATAATCCAGATAACTTTTTCATGGTTATATATTATTCTCGAACATATTTTCCGAAAAATAGGGAATTTCAAATTGCATGTCAACTGGCAAAAGTGGCAAGACTGTATTATTATGTGATGACCATTGTCTATGTCTAGGACTAGGCCTATACCATAAACAATCATTCAACTAATTTAGTCGAAATACGGCCATTGGTCAGGCTGGTTTGTGCCTAGGGTTTTGAGATTGGGAATCATGCACATTTATTTAATTACAATAACCGTTTGAACGATTATTTGCCAATGCATGCTATATATATACTGTCTACTATTAAAAATCTCAGGTGGGGTCTACTTTTGCATAGGGGCACAGGGCCTCAAAAAATCTTACGATTTATCTGGGTCCAGGGCCTTAAAGAGCCTTAAAACGTCCCTATAGCTGAAATAAATTATATGAAATCTTTTAACTTAAGAAGTATTGAAATTAGGAGTTAAGAGGAATATATTTTCTAAGGGTATTGATACTTATACCAAATTAAAACAGATGAAACTATTACTGATTGAGATCTATTTTATTTTCAAACCTACCATTCTTTTTAAAACCAATACTTAAAATCAAGTAACTAAACACTTACATAACATTACGAAATCTTAAATAACAAGTAAAAAAAGTTATGAAATAATTCATTTAATGATAATAATCTGTACACACAGTAGATAAAAACATGAAAAGACAAAAACAAATAATGAACTCAGAAAAAGTTTTGTAAATTGCAGGAGAATTTTTGTTAAGAATAAATAAAAACTTAAAATCAATTTGATTTGAGGTTAACCTCGATAAATATAATGTACTCAAGCTTCTTCTTAATTTCAATTATTTGCAGCCGCATTAAAAAAAGCTTGTGAAAATTCAATTGAACAACCATATGAAGCACAATTAATGATTTAGTAGAATCGTGTTAGGCATTTTAAAATTGATTACACATAATTCTTTTATGTTCTAATATTACCCATTCATTTATTAAAGGATATTCCTTTTTTTTAACTTTATTAAACGTTCATTGACAGGTAATTTTTCCCTTTTGCTGAAACTATTTTATAATATGCATTAATATTCGTCTAAAATAAAATTATTCGCGAAGCAATTATTAGCATTCATTCACACTGTCGATTGAAAAAAAAATGTTTATTTGTTTTTATAGGAATCATTCCAGTCTTTATACAGGAATTACAAAAAATGTTATCTATAAAATCTAATTTAGCCAGAGATATTCACACGAAAAGTCCAAACAAAGCAAAACAAAACCCATCCAACCTAGACGCGATTCAGCTCTAACCCAAAATATAAACAATCTAAACAATGAAAAATGATCCATTATTTTCTTCTTCACTCTCTTTTAAAATTTTCTTTCTTTCTCCCCCCATAAAATAATAGCGCTACCACTTCAGAACGAAAACCCCCCGAAGACACTTGAAGCTCGCCATCCCTTAGCATAAATAACCGAGGGTCGCGGCAACAAAGAGTTGACAGATGACACTTATCTGTTCAACCACCCTTTTCATTCCCCAAAAGTATCAAGAGGTGGAAGGGTGGTCAGAAAAGTCTTCAACCCCAGCGATAGATATGGAAGAAATCGATTGTCTCATTAAAGCTAGGACAACGGGCTAAATAGCTTCACTATCGTTGCTGATAACGAGGCATGGCAACTCTTTCTTCCCCCAATATAATGCAACCTAGCCCTATATATATGTATAGATATATATATATCCAGAAGAAAGTTGCTACTAGCCTCCAAGAATTATGGCCCTTGTGATAGCACAAGTGGGAAAAAGTTTTAGAGGGAGACATTATGGATCACTCATAGCTAGTGCCCCTTTCTTTCTGACCCCTCCCCTTCCCTCTGGCCCCATTGTTCCAAAATTTTGGAAAGAAGGTTGCTGTGTTCTGAATATACTAAGAGTATGGTTAGATGTTTTCTGTGTGTTTAAAAAAAATTAAAAAGGATCTTTTATTCTGAAATTTGTTGAGTAATAGCGTTGCTGTTCTTTTTTGTTGTTGTAAGAACAGATACAAATTGTTCTTTGTTGAACTTTTGTTCGTGCGAAAATGAATTCGTGCAACAAGTGGAATATATCTTTTTTTTCTCCCCCTCCGGGCGACTGAGTTTTCAAGTTCTTGTGCTTTAAAATTATTTTGTTCTTTCATATCAAGAAATTTCTTCTTAACAGATTCTTCATCGCAGCTGTAAGCTAATCAGAGGAAGGTATAGTCACTCATGTTCAATGGGATATTTTTTTATTTAATTTTCCTTTTCGCTTCATTTTTTTTTCTTAAAAACTTTGAAAAGAATAATTTTTATTCATGGATGTTTTTCACTCTACATATATATAGTGCTCTCTTCGTAAAAGGAACTAAATAAGTTTATGATTTTTATACTTTGCCTTCAATTTAGTTGCATTCTACTTCATGGATATTTTTAAAATTTGGTTTGAGCTTTAACCCATTAAAACAAAATAAGTTTTGAAATTTTACTTGTTGCTTTCAACATTTGAGTAGCATATTGATGTTATTTAATATTCGTAAGAATCTGTATAGGTTGTTATATTTCTAGTCAGGTGAAAATGATTGGATACAACACATAGAACTTTTCTTTGGTAAGATTTGCAATTTAACATTTCAAAGGATTCAAGAATAACAGAAATGTTTCGTGTCAAAGATTTTCTGAATAAAATTTTCATCTATGCTATTACATCATTGAATTAAATTCCAATTTAAAATAATATTATATTTTTATTCTATTTAAATGAATTTTAAAAACAGGTACGGCATAATTGTGTTAAAGACAATTTTTCTAATAAAATAATTGTGTGCATGTAAATATATTTATGCAGAATTTATTATTTTATTAAAATGAAAAGCATATTTGACAGCTTTGGCAATTGTTTGCATGTTAGGAATATTCGAAAACATCGATTAAATTAATAAAATTTGGTTGACATAAGACAAACACAGAATCTCTCCCAGAATTTTAAAGTAATTTTAAAATTTCCTCTATTGGGAAAAAAAATTAGATTACTTGATTATGAAAAAAAAAAATATCGAAAACAGAAAATAACGTCAAAAAATAATCACATGTTCTATTCTGTAAGGTATCAAAAAATATAAAAATATATATGAAGACAATATACAACATATTTAATTCCTAAAAATGACAAAAAAATTAATGAATCTTCTAATTTAAGAATTTTTGTAATAAAAATTCTTTTTACTTATGCATGTCAGACATTATTCAATGATCTTTGACATTTATGTGTGCTTTTAAACATTTAACTGACAGTATTAAAATCAGAAAAATGGAAGACTTATATTAATTTTAATTCAATACGGCATAATCAAAATGGTTTTACTACTAATAACCTAATTTCGATTATTTTTTAAAAATAAATAAGAAATAAGTAATCTAATTTAAGGAAATTTAATTCAAAATCTTTGATAACCTGACATCACTTATAATATATAAGATAACTGAGTATTCTTTTAAAAAAATAATATACACCTCTATTTTGCTTATTATTTACGAATTTTTATTTCTAGCACATAAAAACATATTTCATAATAAAATGTCAATTATAAATTCAAAGAAATGGGAATTGAAATAATTTATGAGGTTTAAATAAAAATTCATGACATACTCAAGAATTCGAAATATTTAAAACCATCTTTCTAAATGTGATTTTCAATATTCTAACTGTCTGGTTGATTTTATTTTTTCTTATAAGCTATTATTCATTTTTTACATCTAACTTTTCAAGATAAAGGGCATTTTTCATTTATTTTAATGTTTGCCTTTTGTTTAAGTGGTAAGTTTTGAGTTCACGATTGGCAACAAAAAATGAAATGGAAAGAAATGTTCAAACTACATATTTAAGTACAGACGATAATATATGTTTTATTACTTTTTTACACAAGAAAGTGTATTAGTTGATGAAAATTTAAAAAGTAACTTAACTTTTCATTTTACATGCTTTAATATTTGAATCTATCAAATTGGCATTAAAAAAATTAGCACTGCTTGGTTAAAAATAATTTGTTTGTGTGTTTAATTGCTCACAGCTGATATTCTGTTATTGAGACGGTTGAAAGAAATATAAAAGTTCACAAAAATGGTTTTATCGTGTGTTTTAAAAAATATATATTGTTTCAAAATACATTTTAATATAATGTAAATGTTTTTTCAAATTTATATTTATGTATTATGTTCATACCAATAAGCTAATTCTTTTTTAATTCTATTTATTGGGAAATTCAACTAATGATTGTACAAAAAATAAGCTTTATACATTCCTACATTATTTAAAATCTTTAAAACACTACAAGATGTGGTTCCAAAAGAATGAAACATCGAAGAAAATTGGTGTAAATTAGCATGAAATTACCTCGTTCGAAAATTAATTACCTAAGTTTCCTTGCATAATCTGCATTTGATAAGAATTCGAGCAATAATTAATGACTCAGTTTTAAAAGAAAATTTCTTAAGTGATGAATCGAAATTTATTAAAGGAAATTTATGATCTCAGAGTTAAACTCATGCTCCATGAGATACATGAATTATGGTCAGAAATATTTTAAATTACAGAACGAAGTGTTTCGGAAGTAGTTTTGAGAAAAATTCCAATTAATATGTTAAACTCCTCGTAATTAGGTTTAATATTCTGTGCTTATCTTAAATCGTCTTTTTAAACCCAGAAAATGTTTCCCACTTTTTTGTTACTATTTTATGCATTTTTCGTTCTAAAATTAAGAATAAAAATATTCTAACTGTTAAGATATATATTATTTTAATAAATATTGTGTATAACTTTTTAAAGGATAAAATAAAGATCTTATTAAAAAAAAGAACGAAATGAAGAATTATTTGGAAATATAATCATTCTTTTATGAATTATTTTTCACCTCAGAATAAATAGATCAAAAGAATGATGATATAGATTAAATATCCCACAAATCAGCTGGAACTCAAATTCTGAACTTGAGTCCCTGTCATAACAAGAAATAACCAAAAACCCAAATGGTACAATGTATGTGTATTAAAATAATTTGTATTCTAGTTCTCGGTTGGGAGGGTTTTTCTTTAATTTACATTGAATACACCTAGATTGTACACACTGCTCAAAACTCTTTTTAGTTATACTTAAGCTTAAGGGAAGTTAAGCTTAGTTAGGTTAAGGGAATAGGGAATTAACTACAAATTTAATTCTAAAAATTATCCATGGAGTCAAATTTTTTCAGTGACCTGTCACAATATTGTATCATCCACAGGGTCTGACTCATTAGCTTGCAAAGATAAATTCCTGTGATATTTTAAAACATTCTTGAAGTTTCTTATATTGAAATAAGGTGAGGGTTCTTGAGAAAGATTTTATCTCAGCTCTAAGCGTTACTCAAGCATTTTCATGTTGTCGCTGCAGTTTTTATGTTTTGTGTGAATGTATTGCTTCAACGTAAATATATCCTGAATCATTTTGGACATGACTATATATAGAGAAAAAGAGAGAGATATATTCGTCAGTATAAAAATTGGGTCAACACATCGTTTATACTTACTTATTAACATTTCTAATTTGATACCGTCTGTTGTTTGATGCATCTTGTAATATATACGTTACCGTTAAAGTGTATAATTCAGTTTTCATGGAATAACTAGGTATTTCATGAAATAACTAGACGAGTCAGTTAAAATATGTAACAGATGAAAAATTTAATACATTATCTGGTTATTCTAGGAAATAACTAATGATAGACAAGGGTTGAAAGTTCACTATTCTCGTATCAAGCTCCAATGCGCCACCCAACATATTCTTTTGATTTTGTCGATAGTCGGGAACAAAAAACATTACAAAAATTAATTATTGAATAAATAATTAGCATTAATTAATAAAATTAATTATTAAAAACAAATTCTTAAATAAATTTTACGGACTATATACATAGGATTATAATCAATCGGGAAAAAAAAATCAAGGGCTTTGGGAGGGGGCGGACCCGGTAATCCCCCCTCCTCCCGCGTTGACTGCACCACTGCTTGTATGGCCTTCACGCCTAGGGGATAATTTTCCTGACGTACTTCACCCATACCGCCCAGGTACACCCCATTTGAGGTAACAGACAGGACTTGGAGGAGCTGGTATTCCCTGCCCACATCTTGACTTGTTTGGATTTTAAAAAGGACAAGGTCCTTCTGGACCCTCTTTTGTTTTTAGAATTTTTTGGATTCATGGAGATTATCTGACATTGCTAGACAATCTGGGATTAGAAACAACAACAAGAGGAAGTAATATTCTTACAAATGGTTGCCACTTACTCAAAGTATTCTTGAGCTGGACTTTTTGAGTCATTCGACGAATTGAGACTCCTCTCTGCCAAAGTCAGGCAATGCTCGGTGTTCCAGGGATTGTCGCATCTCGTCCACGGGAGCTCTGATGTGAAGGAGGCGAACAGGTAATAGAATGCCCATGCTATGATAGTGTTGTAGTACATACCCATGTACAAATCGATGAAGCAGATAGCATAGCCTATACCTGAAAAAACAACCGACAGTATAAGATTTACCTCTGAGTAACCTGTTTAAAAGAACTACTCTGTCTAGATAAATTTTGCGCACACTAATAGATTATTCTAATGGCACTTTAGTCATTTTTCAGATGTTTATATTGCTCAGATCTAAAGTTTCAGTTGAAGATATTTTCTCAAAGCATTTAAGCTTGTATAGTCTTAGCATACATGTCAAACAAGGGCTTCAATGATAAATCGGTAATTTCGTTAAATGTGCATGATAAACCTATTTTGTTTATAGTGCCAAACTCCAATAGCCAAACTCATTAAAAAACATCGAAGAAAAATCATTGAAATTATATTTAAAAAATGCCCGTGTGAACAATAGTTGTAGGTTGGGAATTTTATATAATTATAGCAAGTAATATAAAAAAAAATTAAGTCAATTCCTACTTTGAATGGATGAATAGAAAGTATTTTATTAACGATTGAAAATTTGAACAAGATATATATATATATATATATATATATATATATATAGAGAGAGAGAGAGAGAGAGAGAGGGAGCTATATATAGTATATAATAGTAGGAATTGAAAAAGGATACCAATTAACAGATTTTATACAAATTTTTAATTAAAGAAAATTCTCCGCTTTTTCGCTTTCTTAACGAAAGGAAAAATGCGAGCCGATATGCACAGCTATAGCTCATATTACATCACGTGACGTCATGCTGTTAATTTTAGAGACCGTTATCGTTTGTTCTTTGTATAATAGTTACCATTCTTTTTCAAGTGAATCATTGCAAAAAAAAATGTATTCTTTCATAAATTAACTGAAAAATATTCAGAGTTTTGTTAAAAGGGTAAACGACATTGAAAAAATATTCTAAGCTTTGGATACGAAATCTTGATCCAGGTTTAATATGAGTTCTCAGTTAAAAAAAAGTTTTGTTTATTAACTGTATTGTTGAGTTCTATTTTTAAAATCCGCTTGTGCGAAAAACAGGTATTCTCTAGCTAATGTGTGAATATATATTTAAAAAACAATTAAATGATTGCTTAAATACAATGAAAAGTTTAATTATTTGCTATATAGATAAATATAATAATAAAAAATAAACCAAATCGATTATATGTTTATCTCTTTCGAAATCTTATTTTAAACCAAAATCACACTTTTCTTTCTAGAATTCTTCTTGTCCATACTGGAACTGCGCGTTCCCAACAGCTTTTCTACAAAATTAGTACGTGCTCCTGCTTTATAAAACTTACATTCCATACTTTTGAAAAGGGACTTTTTGAGAAGGAATAAAAAGAAGGAAAGCAGCTGCTGCTGCAATTGGGTGTCTTTTCAATTGCATTTTTTGTAAGCGTTGATTTAAGTCTTTGCGATGTCAAAAACTAAAATATTTTCTTTATGATCAATAGAGATTCAATACATATAAAAATTCGAACTTTATAGATTGGATATATATGGTTTAAATTTAAAGTTAAAGTAATTCCAACACAATTTTTTTGTGAATTTCTTATCTTTGATTTTTTATAGAGGATAACACATCACTCAATAAGTCCCGGGCCTAACTAATAAAATAACAACTTTTAGGCAAAATTGAATTTTATTTATCAGGATACTCCCCTTCAAGAGTGATACATTCAGCCCAGCGATCTTTTAATTTTTTAATAACTTTTTCATAGAATGATTTGTTTTTGCTCTCAAAATAGGTTTTAACTTTGGCAATCACTTCTTCATATGAGTCAAACATCTTTCCTGGGAGCATTCATTTTAGGTCTGAAAACAGCCAGTGGTCATTGGGGGCCAGATCTGGACCGTATGATGGGTGGAAAAGTAATTCGAAGCGAAATTCATTCAATTTGACCATACTTTTCTTGGACTTGTGGTACAGAGTATTTATTGTCTTGGTGAAACTGTACATTTTTCTTTTGCATTTGAAGACGCTTTTACTTTATTTTTTCATTCAGTTGATCCAATAACGCCATGTAATATTCACTACTAATGATTTCTTCTTTCTCAAGGTAGTCAATTAACAAAATTCCGTGCGTATCCCAAAATACGGACGCCATAACCTTGCAAGCTGACCCTTGAGTTTTTGGTCGCTTTGTACAGCTTTCACTAGCTGCTGTCCAATCAGCTGACGATCGTTTTGATTCAAGCGTGTTGTAATAGATCCATGTTTCATCCATGGTCACATATCTACGTAAAAAAGCCTGTTTATTTTGCTTAAACAGCTCCAAACAGTGCTGTGAGTAGTCGATGCGTTGTTGTTTTTGATCGACAGTGAGCAAACGCGCGCGCGCGCGGCACCCATTTTGAACACAGCTTTCGTATTGTCAAATGATTATGCAAAGTAGTGAATACACTGCCTTTTGATATCTTCAAATATTCTGATACCTTACACAACTTAAATTTCCGATCGGCTAAAACAATTTTATGGTCTTTTTTGATGATTTCTGGAACATCTGCAAAATTTGGGTGATCTGAGATTTCAGCGTCGTTTATGTCTTTGTGACCACGTTTTAAGTCAGCTTACCACCTCTTAACCGTTGCTGACGATGGAGCAGAGTACGGATTACACTTATCCAGTTATTGTTTTGCTTGAAAAGTGTTTCTTCCCATTAAAAAACAATGCTTAATTAACGCATAAAGTTCTTTTTTATCCATGATTTATAAGCAAACAAATTTACTTCACTAAAACCAATGTAACTTTTAAAATAAACAAGATATTATTATGAAGTTTTGTCACATGTCGTTTGAGAATTAGTTCTACTAAGTTATGCTTTAAAAAATTAGAAGGTATTGCCATTTATATGTCAGGCCCGGGATTTATTGAATGATGTGTTATAAAAGTAATAAATACAATCGTTATGTAAGAAAATACATTTTTTAAAAAATTAGTTATGTACTTTGATGTTTTCAGATATGTCTTTTATTATTTTTAGACGTTTTGTGTACATAGTTGGCAGGTATTCTCGTTTTGAAGCAGATACTCACGTGCATTTCCCTTAACTAACTTTAGGAGCTGATGCGGCAACTCTTGCCACAGATTTATAGTAATCTCTACAAAAGGAATTTTATGCGCTTCTTTGCTATCCGATGGGGAGAAATTCAAACAAATAGATGAAATAGCAAATAATTTCATTTCGAACAGCGGCAATTATAATCCTTGTCGCTATTCAATTTTATTGAATCGATTGTTGTATGTTCTTACCACATCTATTTCTGTATTGTTATTGTAGTTGTTCTATATGTTGCATGGTTTGTGTTGTTTATAAAACGATGAAAGGAAAAATTGAAATCACTGTACAAATTAAACAACACGCAGCTTGGGACGCGTGCGAGGGTATTTATAATAAAAAATCTACTAAATAATTTATTTTAAATGAGAACTTTTCCAGAAGAAATCATGATGAATGTGAGGGATTATTGCTATAAGTAGAAGTGTAGTAAATAGAAAAATCTCCTGGCAAACTTATAATTCCCTGTAGTGTCGGCTCATTAGTCGAACGTTTCCCGACAATACTTATCAAGTTTGATGTACAGGGTGACCGGAATGCCCAGATGAGACATTGTAATCTTCCAAAAGAGACCGTGTTTTCTTCCCTCATGTCTGGGGGCAAACAGGTGTCTCACCGATTCTGAAGGCGGCTTTGTTGAAAGCTCACCACTTCCCTTTCAAACCCTCAGATAACGTTCGGATACCACGAACTATAGAAAAGACACTCATGTGAACACTATCCATTGTCGGGTAGCTTCGCACATGTGGATCGTGATCTATTTGAAGAAAAAGGAAGGTCGGCTTGTTATGATAAATACATATTCTCAGTGTCAAAGTAACAGGGCAATTTTTAGGCCTCCATATGGTATGCGAGGTATGGGGACGGAGTTAATTTCAGTCGCGCCGGCCTATTGTCCTCAAGAATCAATAGAGTGGGGACTAAAGCGAGGAGGGCCGTGTGCAGATCCGCTATCCTCACCAAATGGAGATTATTGGGGGTGTGAAAAAGGCCCACCCAGGCGGTTTAAAGGGTCCTCTTACGAGTTGACAAGGATTTTCTGGATCTCCTTTAATCTTCTGCATTACCTTCCGCATCACTTTTTTCCTTCTTTGAAGACATTCGATAGAACTTGCGGGGGCAGCCGCAACTCAAGGACCAAGGGAGTGAAACTGCGTTGACATTTGAAAGGTGGAGTACCGCAGTCTGCGGAGAATTGGCTTGAATGAAGAGACTCTGGACCCTACCAGCGAAAAGGGTTGCGGGGACAGCCACATCCGGTAGCCGATCATCTCACGATCTTTAAACCTAAATCGGGACAAGAACTTTTCTCCAGCGAAAGGCTGTGAAAAGCAAAAATTTACTATTGAATTTAATGTTTTTCTTAATTAATTTGGAATAAAATGCCTTTTTGCAAGAAGCTGTGTGAGCAATCTCGCCACCAAGTAATTAAGTAAATTTTAAGGGTTCACGATGTCACACCCCTAACGCCATTTTCTTCAAAAAAGAATATGGGATTGAGAGTGGCTTAGCATCTCAGAAGCCTGGTGAAATCAATTTTCCATAGAAATAATGGACAGGATAATAGGAGGATAAATGAGGTGACTAAGTGAATGATTGCTGAACGTAAGCGAGTAAAAGTGTAGCTCCAATGAAGAGTTTTTGAATTAATTCACCTGAAATGATCCAGAAAAATTGGATTTGTGTCCAGCTATTAGGGTGACCTCAGTTTAGATATTGCAAACTAAGAAAATATTTATTACTTATATTTCACGGAGATTGGTTAAGGTATCCGACTACCCTAAAATTGTGAATTTTGCCAAAAATTGACAATTTTTTTTATGGTTTTATTTTATAGGCCCTCTTATTAGCTTTATAAAAATACCAATTTTATTATTTTCTGTTCTCTAGAACAAAAATTACAAGGGTTTCAGTAAAAGCAGATGTGTCTACTGTAAGTAAGATGCCATACTTTAAAAGGCGTTTTACCCGAAATGTGTTTTTTTTTAAAAGCCCAAACGGGGACAGCGATTACTAAAGAAGTTTTAAAAATAATTTAATGAAATTTCTTGTGTACGTTCTATATAATAGTAGAAGTGTTTTGACCTTCAGATTTATCAATCACTGTTGTATTACAAAATTTACAGTCCCTTATGTGAATATAATCACTGTTTTTTTTTTTAGCAATTTCATATAATAATTAAGATAAAGTGCTTTAGTTTTTGTAAAAATTAAAATATCTCTTATCCTGAAGGTTATTTCAAAAATAAATAACATAGCAACACATCAGAATTGAAAGTTTGTTCATAAACCGCGTTTATGTTAATTTTTGTAAATTTTTACCCATTTTTTCCCATTTTAGTAATATATATATAATTTCTTTTTCTCTTTTTAATTTTAGCATATTTTTCTTAAAATGTACTAAGCAAATCTATAAGCAACAACAACAACAAAAACCCATATTTTCATTTTTTTTTATAAAAAAGGGGTCGCAATTAGTCGGATACCTTAATAGAAGCCAAAATCATAAAAATAATTTCTACAAGTGAGTTTGAGAATGGGATGCGGGAAAAACAGCCAATGTTAACAGAAAATAATTTTAAATGCTTGATATCAATCTTGATTCAGTATCGATAAAATTAATTTCATCCAGATATAACTTTGTTCATTTTTAGACACAGAATAATGTTAATGTAATGCATCGGAATTCTTTTTAAATCTAGTTTTTATATCTTAATAGAATATATTGAGAAATATAATATAAATGTTGGCTTTAAATTTATTGTATGGATTCAATTTTGAAGTACACTTGAGATAATCTCAATTAATCATTACATATTTTTGTCATTGACTGTATAATTTTTTTCATTTTTTAAAGAACGAAGATTATTGGGAAAAACATCGGAAGTTGTCTACTTTATGAATCCCTCCTCCTCCTCATCCACAAAGCACTATTACTTATTTTGATTAGTTTTTTTTTTTTGAATAAAAAGAGAAACAAGAAACGTTATCTCAAGTTGAGAGAACACTTGAAATTCTTTAATAAACATTTTTCAATTTCCACGTAATTCACTTCTTTTGGAATAATAAGTACGTTTATTTTTAGAAATTTAAAGTATATTCATTTTTCAAAATTAAGCCTTTTTTAGATTTCGAAAATGTCCCTTAATTACTTCAAAGAAAATCAATCTTTAAGATTAAGAATTTATTATTTTATTTTGTGACATGATTAGAGCTGGTTAATAATTCCTAAAAATGAATAAAATTGATTTTCTTAAAATTACATTTCAGGTTAGAAATATATATTTTCAGAACAGATTCTTAGTATATATTTTATAGTGGCTTATATGGTTTTTATGTGATATGCAGCAATAAAGACTATTATCCCTATAAGTTATGGAAGATCGATAAAATTGGTTTATTCTATTTTTAAGACTCCTTTCTATCGGCCATTTTAAATTCGTGATTGTAATGTTAATCCTATAGAAATTCTACTTTCCAGCTTAAACCTAGACTAGTGAGGCAATTTGAATGCAACAAAGGGCATCCAAAAGAGAATAGGCAATGAAGGTCCATTGCATTAAATCGATGCAATAGTCTAGGCTTAAAAAAGCAAGTAAAATTTCCACAGGATTATTACATTCACGAATTTAAAATGGCAGGCAGACGGTAACCTCAACATTCCAAGACCAACCAGTCGACTAGGTTAACGATCGCCAACCTTTAGAACACTGCAGATTACTAAATGTATAATTTTATGTTTGGCGGACCACTAATAAGATTCACCATTTTATGGCGGACCACTACAATTGCATTTTAACTTATTCAATTCGTACTATTATAGCTCACTCTCTCCCTATACATATATATACCCATCTTGTTCAAATTTTCAATCCTTAATAAAATACTGTCTATCATCCAATCAAATTCAAATAAATTTTTTAAAATTGTAGTGAATGACACAATGTTAATTCAGTTTTTCAAATATTAGTTCATTAACTATCAGTTAATCAATTAATTACGGATTTTCGACGTCGACTTAGATTCGTCTCCATTGTTGTAACAATGTAAATGTTAAAACAGTGACAAAAGTTGGCGTCAAAAACCGGGTGTGCATTGTTACAACAATGCAGACAAATCATGCTCTTTTTTCAATTCCTACTATTAGTTCACTCTCTCTTTATATATACGTATATATACATATCTTGTTCAAATTTTCAGTCGTTAATAAAAAACTTTCTATTCATCCATCAAAATAAGATTTGACTTATTTTTTTATGTATATTATTTATTTTTACGTCCCTATTTACATTTTTATATCACTGAAAATGAACTTCCCGAAAAGTAAGAACAAACCACCAACTCAAAGCAATATCAGCAAACTGGAGTGTTATGCCCCTTATTAACCATGGTTGTCAGCTTACACTTTTACATATCACTAGATACACCTTCAAAAGTAGCTAAAAAGTCGCCAAACTGGGAAGGAATTTCGCTAAAGTAATGTCTAAAACATTATAAAAATACAATCTATATTCTATAATAGGTTTCCTTGCTCGTTATTTTAGATACTGAATTTTTATAAAAATATTAATAATGCCCCAATTCTTCTGCTGACCTTTAAAACATTTTCACGGTCCACCGGTTGGTGATCGCTGGTCTGGGTAACACATAACACAAGTATTGAAAAAAAAAATTTTCTTAAGTCAATTCCTACTTAGTTCAACAAATAAAAATATTTTATTTTAGTTAATTTTTTAATAGTTACAATTAAAATATAAATATGTGTGTACATATGACACATAATCACAATATTAAATGACAAAATAGAAAGCGATTTTCATTGCAATTTTCTATTTTCCTTTCTGTATAGGGTGTTGGACTTTTTTTGTAGCTGTTTATTCATTAACTAAATTTAATTATTCTAATAAAATAGTATAGTAAAATGAAATCATTCTCAGAGAAATTAGGCCAGCCCAGGTGGGATTTGAACCCACGACCTTTGGATTAGAAGTCGAACGCGCTATCCAGGCGTTACAGGAGCGCATAGAACGGTTTTTCTTTCTATATATGCTGTTGGACTATTATTTTTTGTTTATTACTATCTATTCATTTTTTAAATTTAATTAATGAATCATTATTTGAAAAAACTGTATAAACATCAAGTGTCATCCACTACAAGTTTAAAAATGTATTTGAACTTGAATGGATGAATAGAAAGTATTTTATTAACGAATGAAAATTTGAACAAGGTATATATATATATTGCGATTCATTGATGTGTTTTCTTCGATTTTCGTGTAAGAAAGAAAGCCAAATATTTGTAAAAAAAATTTTTTACCTTTCATCATTGGACACAATTTGTCCCATATTGTGATGCAGCCATTTCTGTAGTACTGTCCTAGAGCCAGTTCTAAGTAAAATAATGGAAGTCCTCCAAATACTAACATAATAACATAGGGAATAAGAAAAGCCCCTGCAAAGAGACAAATGTTTACATTTAATTCAATAATCAATTCATTTTAATAAGATAATTTAACTATTTTAAATCTATAATATGGATTTTAAAACACTATTCAATAGTACTTGTATATTTAAATACAAATGATATAATAGTACTACTAGTCTATTTTTTTAAAAAAAACCATAATATGAATTTATTTCGGAAATAAACTTCTGTAAAATTTTATAATATTTATATATGTATAAATCATGTTTTTTTAAACGTATAGCTAGCTCAAAGATAAAATTATTAATGTGAAAAGAAAAAAAAAATGTACATATGCTGAAACAATCATCATCAGCAATTGGGTTCGTGTGATTTTAAAATGCTTCTGTAACATATAATATTACACTTTAGACATTTGCACCTACATCAACTCATCCTAATTCCCGGAATCTAATACTAATCAATGATCGAGGTATTATAAACCTTTGATTTAATACACTATCTGGCCAAAAGTATCCGGACACCCCTTAAAAAAGTGGTTCTGGCGAATGACGCAATTTGATACGTAATTGAAAGATATAAAAGTGTTGGTAGTGGTTTGTCAGATTGTATTTATGCGTTTGTGAGGCAATGAGTAAGTCAAAGGCGCTTAGTGAGTTTGATCGTGACAGTATAGTGGGATGCCACCTTTGTGGGAAATCAGTTCGTGAGATTGCGGACGTTCTACAGAAGCCCAAATCCACTGTGAGTGCTGTAATTGTGAAGTGGAAACGTCGAAGCAGTGAAACGGCAGAAAACGAACCGGTAGGCCGAAAATACTTGGTGAACGCAGCCGCAGAACTCTGAAAAGGGTAGTGAAACAAAATCGCAAGTCCTCGTTGGTGGAAATTTCTCAGGAGTTCTAAAGTTCACCAGGAACCGATCTAAATCCCATAGAACACCTTTGGGACGAATTAGAGCGCAGATTACGTAGCCAGCTAAATCGACCATCTTCACTGCAAGCACTCACTTCAGCTGTGATGGATGCCTGAAAGGCAATTCCTATGGTCACCTATCAAAAATTGGTGGAAAGTCTTCCCAAACGTGTGCAGGCTGTCATCCATGCAAAAAAGGGGGACCAACATCATATTAATATGTGCCTCAGGACACTCTAAGTCCATACCGTCCGGATACTTTTGGCCAGATAGTGTATAATAGACTTGTAAAAGAAGAGTAAAAGATATTTATCATAATTTAAATTTAAATTTATATTTTTTTCTTTTAAAGTGTTCAAAACTTCCTTATTGAGTCAGAAGCTATAATTTTTTTTATGTTAAATTAACCAATGTATGAAAGTATTCTTTTTCTAAATTTTTATATCATGTCGACTGCTTATTCAGAAATAGGTACCTCGGAAAAAAGTTTTTGTTTATGAGATTTTTTTTTAAAAAAGAAGACTTTTAAGATTTATTGCGTCTTTATGCAGGAAAAATATTTTGTTTTTACTATTCATATTAACATGCCAATGAAATCTATTAAAAATTAATAATGGTCATTACATTAAATGCTGATCTCATCGATTTTGAGCTGTAACTAGAGTCTCTAAAAGTGTATATCTCAAACCTATTTGGAATTTCGTTACTAAATTTGAGAGCCAAAATTATTTGTATTGAACCGAAAACTTTAATATCAAGCAATTACCAAAAACTAATTAAAACTTATTTAGAATATACCATACGTAGTGTGCGTGTGTTTCCGCACATAATCATAACCCTATTTATTTGTCTTGAATTAAAGAAATAGAATTAGAGAATATACAGAGTATTTCCGAATTCGACCAACAAATTCAGAGATTTGACAGTGGGCAGTATTAGGACAACAAATCACTACAGAACATGGGATCACAAAACACGTTTAGTTGGAGAAAATCGCGACAATAATCACCGTCAGGAGGATGATGAGCCAGACGAGGAGAGTGGCCAAACAGATGCAAGATACACACATACTGCCTAAATGCCTTAATACCTTATTTGCCAAAAGCACTTCCTCCCGGAGTTGGTGTAGGAAAATAAGGTACTGCGAGTATCAGAACACGTGATTCAAGCACGATAGTGAACCAGCCCATTTTTCGATTGCGGTGCGTAACCACTTCCCTGATAAATATCTCGGGAGGAGGTTTGGACGTGGTGGACCTGTTGCTTGACCTCCACACTCCCCGGACCTTAATCCCTTGGATTTTGTTTTTTGAGCCACCTGAAATTGCTTGTGTATGAGGCACTGGTTGCAACATTGGAGGGTTTTACAACACGAATCGTCGTTGCTTCAGCTGACAAAGCGAGCATATCGTATTTATTTGAAAGCGTCCGACAATCCTTCGTACATCGGTGTCAGCTATGGCTATGATCTACGCGACCGCAACTTCGAACAATTCCTGTGACAATCACTTGTTGCATTTCTGACATCGAGCATTGTTCGCATTGTAAACATACCTTACGTCTATTGAATACATTCCTTACCTCTTACTACTCCTTTTCATTTCACCCGACAACACATCTTTCATAACTGTTTTTTTAATTGCTCCGACTAAATGGGGTTTATGATCTCGCGTTTTATAGAAATTTGTCATCCACATGTGACGACTTTCTACTAACAGTCCTTTTGGGTATTCTTTTGGGTCAGCAAAAATTACCAATCTTCTCCTAAAGAAGGAAACATGATATGCAAATTAAATTTTTATATATATTACTAGTTCGCGAGTTAACGAGTTAGTTAATTGGAAGTGAACAGAAAACGTAAACAAAAAGTTAGAAAGTTAGAAGTTTAGTTAACAAGAGATGGCAATGTAGTTACAAGGTGAAGGCTACCAAAATTGGTTTAAAAGTCATTGTAAAAGATTATAGTCAAGAAGTTTTAAAGATAAGTTGGGTTGTCTGGAAGACTGCATAAGTTCAGATACTGTCACCTTCCTATTGCGTTGATGTTTGGAGTGCTAAAGTAATTAGGCAGACATAAAGTATTTGTCTTCTGTGTAAGGTGGTATTGAGGAAGAACCACATTATTATAAAGTGGTTATTAAACGTATTCTTCCCAAACGCAAGTCTCGTCTCTTCCCTCTATTGCTTGACTGAATTATCCTATTTATAGTGTTGATTTGTGTTTGAGCCGATTAAAGTCATAAATAAAATAATTGTAAATTATCATGTCAAATGATCCTTTATTTTCTTCCACACCTTTAGCCGGGTCACAGGGTAGAAGGGAATTAGGCTCGTTTTACACATACTGCCTACAATCACCCTTCAGAATTTGTCGGTTGAATTCGGCAAAACCCTGGATACGAGTTAAACTTTGAAAAATATGAAAGAAAAAGACAGTCCAAAATAAAACAGCACGTTAGCATCAAGCAAGTAATATTCTACAACAAAAAGCAAAATAATAATTTTTTCTGATACCTTAAATCTTTCAATAATAAAAGGGAATGTTTTGTAAAAAAATTATTTCCCTCAAAAAATATGATTTCCATCCTTACGGAAAAAGAACATGTTATGAAAAAAACATTTAACAAAATAAATATAAATATTCACACTTTTAAACTAATGCTATCGTACACATTAAAAAAAAATTGAAGAAAATTCAAGAAAAAGAAACAGGTAAAATTCCTGAAATTCTTTCATCGATTCATACGGGTTCCAGAAGAATTTCAGAAATTAGTAACGGCAAATTATAATTGCGTATCATTATGTTTCAGAATTGTTCAAATTTTGTTACTCAGCTAAATGAAACAAAGGAATGTTTCTAATTCGATACAATTGTTACTTTGTGCAAGAAAGGTCTGTTTAATGTGTATCTGAAATACATGTACTAAGAGTTTTTCCTCTTTTTTTTGATAAGCGCAAAAGTTTGGGAAAGATATTTATCTTAAAGTTTAATAATTTACCCTTACAAATTATTCCAGGACAGTAATTGGTGAGAATAATAGATTTGTATCATAAAATTTAATGCCAACGACAATGAATATACATCTTTTACTCCGTGAACTAAAGATTTTAATTTTACGCTTCACGAGACTTTCATGATTATATATTTTACAGGAAACTCCTTAGCCCCTCTTAATGATTATATTATTTTACCAAAACGATAATAAAAGGTTTTATCTGTAATTCAAGAAAATTGCATAAAAATATGTGTAGTTTGAAATAAATCTCCAATTACATCATAAAAAATCAGGTGCTTCCATCGAATATTTAAATTATTTAGGAAATATTTGATTTCGTTAATTATTTTCTTCCCAATGAATTTGCTTTTCAAAATTTTCTTATTCGCCATAATATGCTTGAAATATTAAGTGATTTTAAATGTCTAATTTGAAGGAATGAATTAGAATATATTCATAAATTAAAATATAAAATTAGAAGTTATGTAAAAGTTTTAAAACGTGTGCAAAAATTCAAAAATATTTATCTTAAGAATTTTTAAAATTTTTTTTAGCAGTAGCATTTTTTTTTATTTCAAGAGGTTGCAATTTTAGAAATATTTAAACAGCTATGTAGTTTTTATAATTGACCTAATAAATTTAAATTCAAAGCATTACAATTAATCATTTCAAGAGTCTATATAGATTCCTTTTTAAAATTAATTTCTTTCGGAACTTAATGTTGGGAAAGAAATGGATTCGTAAAGCTTCCGTAGTGCAAAAGCAAAACCCTTCAGTTCTCAAGTTCATATCCTCACATACGAGTTCTTTACCGCGAAATGCTCCAACACAATTACATGAGTTGTTTATTAAAATAGATTTAAAATTTGAATTTTCTATAAAAAAACTATTAAATAAATTTAGGATCTAAGTAGGCTGAATTTTCAACACTTTATGAAGCAATCTTGTGTATTCATCAGCTGTTTTATAAGTTTTTGTAAGAAAATGGCAATATCAGCAAAATGGGTATCTTGCAAAAAGTGTTAAAGCTTGGGAGTTTGTAATATCTAAGATTTAATTCTCTCTTTAAAAGCAAATGACCGAATTCGTAGCACATCATGATGATGTATACTTATTCCATTATTATTAAAGCACATTTAAAGCATGGCAGTTTGGGTATTTGTGCTATGAATGTTTAAGTTGTATTCGTATGAATGCCAAAAAAATATTGTACCAATTTTGTTCCCGATTCATTAAGATATTTGCTGGGTAAATATTTTCACAAAATGTAGTCACAAACGAAAAAAGTGTCCTAAATCTTGGTGAAGTACTTATGAGATTATCCTGTATTCTTCACATTTCCGCACGAAGCCACGTAAGAATTTTATGATCTTATTAAATTTAAGGGTACACAGTGCCTTTTTTCAAAAAAAAAAAAAAAAAAAAAATGGGGGGGGGGGACAGTAGACAGTAACAGTAAAAATAATTTATGTTTTATATTCAAATTATATTATCCAATTGATTCTGGAAGTAAAAAGTCAGTTATACCAGTCCTTATTTTACAATTTTAAAAAATTAAGAATTTGTGAAGTTTTTTTTCAAACTTTTATAGAATGCTCAGTTTTTAAAATTTTTGACTCATTTTAAGTGATTTATGTTTCTTAGATTAATGCAAACAAAAGTTAGTATGGATTTGAAATTATAATCCCTTGTTGATTTTTAATAATTATTTTTGTAGCTAAACCTGAAAAAACACAAAAACTTTTAAAATATAAACTTTAGCTTTAAAAAAAAACTAGAGATCTCATACCTGAATCCATACTAATTTTTATAGAAAATACGTTTGGGAGTATCTACGAAAAATTTCAAAATTCTATCTTGAACAGAAAAAAAGCCTTAGGGATTAGAAAACAGCTACATTTTCAAAATTAAAAGTCTGAGAAAAACACATTTAAAGTTAGTAAAGGTATAAAACAAAAACCTATAATGTCTGTAAACCTATAAAAGCTCTAATTTTTTAATATGTTATTTTCCAACTTATGTTCTATATCAAAATACTACTTCAATCAATTATGACTGAAAACATTTTTTTAATGCAAAATATACTTTTGCATAATATTGATAGTGTTTGTTACGACGACCGGTTATTGAACCTAATTTTAACAAAATATTTTCACTAAAGTTTTGAAACACAAAGCCTACATGTACAACATAATAATGATACTAACTTAAGCTAAAATTCACCAGGTTTGTACATAAAATTTAATTTTTTTTAGTTTTAAATTGGGGAAGTTTGGCAAGTTTTAAAGTCGCCCAACAAGAACTCAAATACCATAATATAGTACTACTATATGTTTACTATAATGTAGTTTGGCACATCATGGAAATATTCAATTTTATCTGAAATACTTGTAGTCAGAATACTTACGTTGGAAAGTCTTATTACAGTATCAGTGAAGGGCTGGTTTTTAGATATATCATTTTCAGTAGTATTCAATCTCTTCCAAATATTGTTTTTCATAGCAACCTGAGAAAGCTTTGCCCGTGGAATTTTCTCAACAGGAAAAAATTAATGAAAAAGCTTCTAATTTATATAAACTATTTTTTAAAAATAAAAATTGGCCTTGAAATCAATCTTAATTAAGTAATTTTGCGAACTCAATAAACTCAAAATATAATCAAGCAGAAATGATTTTAGGAATAAAAATTGAAATTAATAAACATTTCACACTGAAAAAATTGATTGTGCTTAAAATTTTTTTATTTAATTCACGTTAAGGGTAAAAAAATGCTTTAAAATGAAACCGAAACAAAAACCTAAGCTCAGAAAACTTCCAATATCTTAAAAACTAATTTGATATCAGATGTGAAATTTGGTGACAAACTTCCCAATGATATAAGCCAAAAGAAAAAAAAATGATATATTTGAAATTTGAAGGGTACCGTGTAGGCTTAGCTCTCAAAACCTTCCTTTTTACCCGTTTATGTTATGCATAATCAGGAATATATTTTTGCCAACCAACAATGGTCAAATGAGAAGGGATGGAAAATTTACACTGAGTTAAAAGGACAATAAAGATAAGCATACAACATGAGATTTATGTTCAAATTAAAATTATTTCAGACGATAGCATTTTGGATTTTTAAAACCATAAATTGTTTACAAAATCATTGTTCTGTAAAAAGAGCAACAATAACAATTGCTATTTAGCTGATTTTTGAGCATTGACAAAAAATTTCCATCATGAAACTTAAAATAATGGAGCTTTCGGTAGAGTTTGTCATCTACTATAATTATATATGCAGATCTAATTCTAAAAATCCACGTCTCGCCATCTTCGTGACTTCCTTTCATTTCAAATACACCAAAAAATGCTTTTTTCAATGCATCAACAAAATCGGAATATTTTACTGTTAGAATGCATTTTTTTTTCTTCTCTCGCAATCAATATACTAATCTTTCTTTTGATGTATTTCGTAGACCGAAAAATAAAATAAAAAAAAAAAAAACTAGATGATTGTCACAGTATCAGTAAATCAATTAAATCGAAGAAAAATCTCATTTCTAATGAAAGTTTCGAAACTATGTTTCTATTAGAAAAAACTTAGATAAAAGTAACGTTAGAAGAAATCTGAACGAAGAAAAAAAAAGAAAAGGAGGTACATTCCATGGAAAGGCTTCTTGTTTTTTAAGCGATTTCTTATTTAAAAAAAAGGAATGTGTTGAAATTAAGACTGACATGAAATTAAGTAGTTCAAAGAAAGAATACATCGTCAGATTTTAATGTTTTAAACAGTATCTCTATTGGGTTTTTTTTTTCAGTAATTTTTTGAGTGAAGATAAAATGATGCTACAAAGAAACACTAATTAAAATTTGATATTTACTACCCAATTTATTTCCTTATTAAAACTTAACGAATTTAAGAAAAACAGTGAAATACGTTTAACGCGAAAAAGTTTAAAACGAAATATCGGTTAACAAGAAATAACACAATGGCCCCAACAAACTACTTTGTACTTTAATGCATATTTTTCTTCTTAACACGAAAAGATTCCATTCTGAGAATGAACAAAATGTGGAAAATACTAGAAAATATCGGATTATTTTCCTAAAACTCAACAAATGTTTTGTTTTTCAAAAAACTTGAAAATTTTGTGAAAGTTTTGTTTATTGATTTTTATTAAATGCATGCACAAATGTACTCTAATAAATTTAATTTCGTTGAATCTTTTTTTTTTCTTTTTGCAATATCCTTTAACACGAAAAATTATTTTAGTCCCCTCAGTTTCGTGTTAAACGATTTTCACAAGAATTCATTATATTTAAAAATCAATCGATTAAAAATTATTATATTTACGTAAAAAACTTTAAGTAGAAGACTATTTGAAACAATGCTTTGTAAATATCATGAATTTAAGAATATCTCATTTTATTTTTTAATCTCTAAGGATTTAGTAAAGAATATAATTAAATATTTCGTAACTTATAATATTTCATCTTTCTTGCTGAAAATTTGTACCTCTAATAGAGATACTTCTGTACCATTTTCTAATATTTTGTTTTAGTACATTTTCGAACACTCGAATTTAAATACTCTCATCTAATAATGCAAGAAAAATAATCCCATTATGATGTTAATGTATATCTTATCCTTAATTTTAATAAAATAAGTGCTATATATTTACCCAAAAAATTAGGGCTTGAAAATCAATGTGTTTTTAGAACAGATAAGAAAATATAACAAGTTAAATTAATGTTTTAGATTGAATTCATAAAGTATTACACCTTACACTTCGTAAAATACTCAATCGAAGACAAAGTTTCTCGAAAACAAATTATTTTTCACTCTTATTTCTTATGATAATTTATATGTTCTATTTCATTGATAAAAACGAAAAAATCGATAGAGTGTTCGATTTTTTTCCTTGCCAGAACCTGCTGGAAGAAAGGAGCTGGCAAAAGCAACAGAAATATAAAGAGTCAAATCAAAATCAGTGTTTGAGTTGAATTGCATGGAAACAATTGTTAAAATTTAGGAATGGAAAATAAAAATTAATATTTTAGAGGGAGTGACATTCCTGGTACTGTTTCATTGATCTGAATTTATTCGACAATGCTCTGTGTATAAAACAGATTCAAAATATTACACTACAGACACAGATAGAAGATTGAGAGATAACTGTATTCTTTTCCTTTAAAATATTTGTTAAATCCCCACATGAACTTAATTATTTTTTTATATCTTTAACGGAAAGGTTTCAGTAATTGTAAGCGTATACCTTTTTTTTTATCCAACCCCCCATCTTCGGCATCTCTGCCATTAGTCGACGAGCAACCCAATAAAATGATGACGAAACATAAAAAGAATTAAAATTTGCCTAGAGTTGTCTACCCAAGACTTTAAAAAAATAGGGCAGTGTTTGAGGTGGTTACCATCCATTTCACCCTGGTAGCACAGAGGGCAACAAGCAGAATCCTTTACTCCAATGCGATGTAAATGCCTTTGCAAGTAGTCATCTCCAGTAAGTAAACGAAAGCACACAACTCCAACAGATCGAGGCAGGGAACTGGAGATTTTACAACTTTCGTTAAGCAAGATGTTTCACCATTTACCTGCAGCTGCATCACCATACAGGAAGGCACTACTAATGTGCAGTTAACTGTAAATGAATCTTTTGATGTTACGCACAGGCAAAGGAGAGTCAGGTTGGGACATGAGAGATCCCGCTTTAGCAAGTCTATATGCTTTCTCATTTCCAGAAATGTTACAATGGCTGCGAATCCACTGAAGGGCAATGCTTTCTTTAGACTTACCAAGCAGGGCCGCCACGTGGGGGTGGCAAAATTGTTCACCACACAAGGGCTCCAGGGCCTGGGGGCGCCAAATTTTATAGTAATTATAGTTTTTTAATTTAATGTTACTTAAATAAAAGTTGTTGATTATAAACTTACGATTTTGCATGCTTTATATTTTCTAAGCAATAAAATGAGATTTAATTTGAATTTAATTTTACTTTTGTTTTCGTTTGTGTGAAACAAAATTTATTTGCCGATACGAACAATAAAAACACTTACCGAGTGGGGTTCACGCTACCACATGGAACGTGTTAATGAATCGTGTTCTCAAAAAATTACTAATAATTATAGCTCTTTTTCTTTAAAAGTTTATAATTATTATCTACCTGAGATGTTTTCAATACTTCAATTGCTTATAACAAATGCTTTTTAGTAATTTGTATTAATATATTGGTTTAATTTACTTAAATATTTTGCATCATCAGAAAGAAGAAAAAATTTCACACTAAATTCTCAAAAATAAATTTTCCGCAAAAAAAAGTTGTTTTTAAATTTTCAGTTAAATTATCTTCTTTATCAGAATCTTTATTTAGTAGCAAATGACACAAATGGGCTTCCGACTTTGAAATAGTATATCGAAAGATATTTTGTATATGAAATGAAAATTAAATTTTTATTTAGTGCAATACATATTTTTTTTAGAAACATGTTCTCGAAAAAGAAAAAGTCTGAGGAGCACAAAAAAGAAAAAGGTAATTGCAACGAGCGGAAGCTTATCAGAAACTGGAGGGATCTCTAAATAAATATCTCAGAAACACAATAGGATTAGACGGACAAGCAATTGAACCAGGACCATTAACATCAACATCTGGTTTGAGGTTTCATAATGAAAATTTATCTCAAAATGTAAATTCATCTGAATATGAAGAAGCCACGATTGTACCAATAGAAAACTTAGATGTTGATAAGAAAATGCGCCTGGTAATAACGTAATGTCTCAAAACGAAGATTTTGGCTTTGAATTAAACGATCCAGCTACCTGACCTAATAAAATTTCTGTAAAATTTAGAGATTATTTAATTGAAAATGGCTCTTCTAGCTTGATAACGAAACATTTTCTGAGAGATAATTCTGGCAGAAAGTTTTCAGAATCGTTCTTTCATAGATCATTACCGAATGGAGAAAAAATATTTAGAAATTATTTAATGTATTCAAATCCCCGAAACGCAGTTTTTTGCTTCCCATGTAAGCTATTCAGTGAAAAGTATATTCACAGTTTATTAAAGATGGAAGTAATGATTGGGGGCACATTTAACCCACATTTTGAGAAAACATGAAAGCAGTGCCATCTCAACTTAAACATAGTTCAAAATGCAGTGAATTTAAAATGTCTTTGCGTAATGTATGTACCTTTGATGCATCTCAACAAAGACTTTACGATGGAGAAAAGGTTCACTGGCAATCGGTTATTTTGAGCGGCTTATTTATTTAATTCAATATTTATCTCGGCAATGCTTTACATCCAGAAGTCCTTCGAAAAAGTTGTATCATAGTGATAATGGAAATTTTTTGAAATTGGTTGAAACCATAGCAAAATCTGATCCAATAATCACTAAAAATCGCCACAAAATTCAAACATCTCAGAAGAGGAGCATTACTCATTACTTATGGGATCAAATTCAGAATGAAATTATAAGAATTATTTCAGAAGGAATTAAAAAGCAATTATTACAAATGATTAAATCCTCAGAATATTACTCGCTAATTCTGGATACTACACCTGATGCCAGTCATACAGAACAGTTGATTGTTGTAATTCGATTTATTTATAAGAACGAGGAAACCAATTAAGAACCCAAATTGAAGAACATTTCTTAGGAATTCAGTATGTTGACGACACTACTAGACAGTGTCTGTTTGAATTCACAAAAGGACATTTAAAATCGTAAGAACTAAATTTATCAAATTTACGAGGCTAATTTTACGATAACGATGCGAATAAGAGAGGAAGGCACAAAGGATTTCAACAAAAAGTTATTGAAAATAATTTGAGGGCACTCTATATCCCTTGCTCTGCCCATTCTCTAAATTTAATTGTAAATTACACAGCTAAAATTTCCTTCGAAACAGTTAATTTCTTCGGAGTAGTGCAGGAGCCTTACAACTACATATCTTCATCCGTAAAACGTTGGTCTATTTTGCAACAGCATGTTGAAAATCTAACTTTAAAGCCACTCTCCAACACCAGATGGGAAAGTAGAATTCAATCTTTAAGACCGTTGAAAAATTATTTGATGGGAATTTTGAGAGCGTTAACAAATATTCAAGAATATCAAACAAGAGACATAAAATCAAGAATTCAAGCAAAAAATTTGGTTCAGAAGGTTTCCTCGTTTAAATTCCTTTGTTTCATTAACATCTGGCACGAGATTTCCAATTTAGTAAATGTGGTAAATGAAATAATGCAAAATTCTAAATGTGTTTTACAAATCATGACTGACAATTTACAAAATCTTATATCAGCTAAATAATTGTAGATCGGATGAAGCGTATGAACACATGCAATTGCCAATGCAAGTATCGTTGCTGACGATTTGGGGATGGATACTGGTTTTCCACAAAGTCGAGAAACTGGTTTAAAAAGAAATTATTTCAAGATGAACAAACAGACGGAACCAATCAACAATCCAAGACTAAAATTTAAGACTGAATTTTATGATATAGTATGAGATTCTTCTATTTCTTCAATTACTGAAAGATTCCGTCAATTAAAAGAACATTACAATTACTTCAAGGTAGAACTCTATACACCTAATTTAAAAAACAGGAGTGATAATTAAATTTTAAAACATTGTAAAAACAAAAATTAACGGATACTAAAAATATTAATGAAAAGGTCACTGAGAGATTAAATTTGTTCGAAGAAATAAAACCATTGCGATATTTTACCAAAGAGGATATGACACCTATTGATGTTTTAAATTATATTAATAAAAACAATCTTACCGATACATTTCCAAATATTGCAATAGCTTTACGGATTTCTTTAACCCTGCCAGTTTCGGTGGCTACTGGAGAACGAAGTTTTTCAAAATTTAAATTATAAAAAAAAAACTACAGGAGATCTGCCATGGCACAGAAGAAATTATCAGCCTTGTCAATTATATCCATAGAGAGCGTAAGTTGGGTTAAATTAAATGTAAAGGAATTGATACGAGCGTTTGCAGCTGCTAAAGCTAGGAGAATCAATATTTGAATATATTTTTTCTAATTTTTATATTTTACTTAAAAAATGTCTTATTATTATATTGTCTTTAAAATTTATGAAATAATAAAAAAAAAAAAACAATAAGGTAAACATGTTTTAATATTATAATTTTAAAGCTTTTCAGTTCGAAAGTCAAATTTTGAATAATATAAAACAGAATTTCACATATAATTTGCAGCACTTTATAAGAGTGCAACAGAACCTTATAAAGGGGCGCTAAATTTCAATTCGAACAAGGGCGCCTAATACCCACGCGGCGGCCCTGTTACCAAGTTCAATTAACTTCATTCTACAGGAATGAAATAGTACGTTTTCAATATATCTGTAAGCATTATACCAAAATAATCACTCAGATTTTCAATACTTATTTTGTTTTCTCTTTCTTTTCGTTCTGAATGCGACAGCCAAGTAGAACTGCTCAAGAATATGTGAAAGGCCAGGTTTCTATAGAGAAAGGTTTCTATAGGTTCGAACCCTGGTACCACCGAAGACCAGCCATGTAGAGGGGTTGATGAATGTTAAATCTGTCGAGGTTCCAGCAAAATCATTTTCATTCACCGAAGCGGCTGCGGTATCCGAGTGGTCATGGGTTCGAGCCATGATGCCACAGAAGACCAGCAGTGTTGAGGAGGTAATGCACGTTAAATCTGTCTTGGCTGAAAGTCCTCATGTTGAAGTAATTTGGAGGTCAGGCTTTGTCCTTGACAATGGTTCAAAATTACGAGGTCCGTTGCCAATAGCTGTCGAGCTGCTTTGTAGTGTAACGTTAAGATAAACTTGCTGAGATTGAAACGAGTTGTATCATCAAACTTTTCGATATAAGTTGTTCTCGGAGTGATTGTTGTTAGTTTTATCAGATTTTGTTGCAGTTGATGATGATGATGTCGAGACCATGACGGAATCAAATCATATAGTACCATGGGCCCAGATGATTGTTCTGGCAATCTCTTTGATGTTATCTACATAGAAAACAGGACCCAATTTCTTGCAGAGCAGCAAGAATAGATGGACAATCAAATATATAAGCAGGTGTTAGATCTGTGAGGCTCAGTGGTCGAGTGGTAGTTTATCGCACTTCCACACCACAGGTGCGAGATTCCATCCTCAGGCTGGACAAGGTCGACTCAGTTTTTCATCCCTTCAGTGGGTCGATAAAGGAATACAAAGCTTGCTTGGGGACTAAACATTGAGGGTTTCGCTTCACACAGATTACCTGTTTGGGACATTTGCTTATGCCCCTCAGCACCCAATGGTCACGCCAATGCCATTGCCGTTTATATTCCTAAATCATTTTACAAGAAGATTATGAAAAGAAGAATGGTGAAGTCTTGGAACCAAGAATATCTCACATCAAATAAAGAGAGCGTAACAAAGAAATTTTTTTCAACCATTGATAAGAGACTGTCCTGCCATCATTTTTTACACTGTAATAACAAAATAACCCAGTTTCTAACTGGTCATGGTAACCTTAAAAGCTACATGAACAAATTTAATTTAGCTCCGTCATCTTCCTGTGATTGTGATATTGGTGGCGAGGACAATGTAGAACATATGCTCCTACTGTGTTCCAAGTTTGAAAGAGAACGAAATATCCTAAGGCTGGCTTTCAAGAGACTTAATATTAATTGGCCTCCGAATCTTTAGCAACTTCTTTCCACCAGAATTACTTTTAAAAAGTTTGAATTTGTTGTAAGTATTTGTAATCCTACCTAACCTCAAAGGAATTTTTCTTTCATCCCTTTGTATAAACCCTGGGAGTGGTCAGGGACCTCCCACCGCTCTTCCCCTTCCATCAACCTTAAGGGAGGACTTGTGGCTCGACGGCTATTTAGAGTACATCCATACCGCGAAGGCACTATACATTTACAAACATCCATGCCTTTTCTGGGGTTCTAACTCAAGTCCTATGGCACAGTAGTCAGCGTCACTAACCACTATACCGGTTGGGTGTTTTTCTCTAAATATACAGGGCAAAAGCGACTCACTCGCTCATCACGATATTTCCGAAACTATTAGACTTACAGATGTGAATTCTTTTGTTGAATGGACTTTGATGAAATCGATTTCTAAGGGAAGTTGGGGGAGGTTACGGGGCAATGTAAATAAAAAAATTCCCATTTTTTTAACTACTAAAACCTACATACCGTGAAATCCGGCGTGTAACGCGCACCCATACTTTCAAGCTGCATTTTTTAATTTTTAAATATATTCGTTGTTCAACGCTCGCCCCCTTTTTTCACGAAGAAACAAGAAGCGTGCGTGTAACAATGCTTGTATGTTCTTAAGCCATTTATTCGAGG
Organism: Trichonephila clavata; assembly: GCA_019973975.1. Taxonomy (NCBI): domain Eukaryota; kingdom Metazoa; phylum Arthropoda; class Arachnida; order Araneae; family Nephilidae; genus Trichonephila; species Trichonephila clavata. The sequence continues at coordinate 45,934 of BMAO01008800.1, read as the reverse complement.
TATTATCCCAAGATTTTGAAAAAATAGTATACTTTTAGAATCAGAGTCCTTTTTTTAAAAATTTCATTAGGCATGTCATTTCCTTCAAGTGAACAGTATTCCGATCCATATGGAAGTCTAATTTTTCTTATGCTCATTTCTTTTTTTTTCATTATTTTCGAAACTATCATTTTTTTTATACCCAGAGAACAACGCACAGCCGTAAATTTCTATCTTATTTTTTGTGTTAAAAGTTCGCGTTATACTCTAGATTTTACGGTCCTTAAAATTTGGCTAGCACGTTTCTTTTGGTGAGAAGAGGTCCGCTAAAAGTGGGTTTGGTAGAAATCGATTCTGTGGAAGGGGGTGTTATGAGGGAGTAAAATATAAATATACTTCCGTTTTACAAATTGAAGTTCTGTCCTTTTTCAATCAAAAAGTGATGTCAATACGATCCCAAGAGCCTAATGATAGGATTTAAATATATAATGTACTAAGTTAAAAAAAATATATTGTCATGCAACATTATGGAACGCCCAAAGATTAGGGCAGGGAATGGCTAGTAATCATGAACTTAAATAATTTGTCATATTCATCTACAGATAAAATGTCATAAAACATCACATCCCACACACATAAAAAAAATTGGATTCTATTTTAAAGCACTTATTGAATAACTTTAAGATCAGTTCAATCAAATACTGTATTGTTCTTAATGATATCCTTTAAAAAATTATGTAAGATAAATATTTTTGTGAAAGGATATATAAAGTTTTTTTTTTACTTTCTTCTAAAATTTGTTAAACAAAATCACTTACAAAAGAAAATTAATACTAGAGGTGTTATATTCCGCCATTTAATATCTGTCATTACCCCACTATATATTTAATGAATGAATATTGTTATCAAAGTAGCCTCATCAAAAATAAAGCAATGGAATATTGTAATACACAAACATCCAGAAACACTGGTAATTAATACAAATGACTTAATTACGAAAAGCATTTCAAGTGCTTAACAATAGAGAATAAGTATAATTCGAAGGAAATTTTAAACGGTAGCAAAAATTTTTCTGCAGTGGATTGGTTGCCGTAGAAAAAGAACAGTGACGTAATTATAACTAATGGTTGATTTCAAAGGTGAGAAATATCTCCATTAATATAATGTACTCAAATTAACTCTTCTGTGTCTTAGGTGTTAGCGGAGCGATGAGTTTCTTATTTTGTTAATGCGTACCTCTGTTGCCATAGCATCCAAACAAATTTATCTTGGAATGCAGATGGGGAAATTAATTATCAATATGAGTAGATATTTGGATGAAGCAATACTTATATGATGAGACAGAAGTTGAAGTAGTTAGGAAATTATTTTTGAATGGTTGAATCATTTCCTGTTCCGTGCATAATTGTGTCAATCTTTTTTTTCTTCTTTAATTTTGCTTCTAAACATGATTAATTATTTTTTTTTATTTATGAATACTGTATTTCTAAATAAATATAAAGAAAAAAAATTCTTTTTCTTTTCTTTAAAAAAATATTTGGATTTGTATGTTTAGTACGTGATGGGAAGGATTCATAAATTTTCAAATTAGAATGCATGTCCAAAAGATTTAGGAATTTCTGTATTTGAAATTGATAAATTTATTTTTCTATGTATGTCTGAAGTGACGTTACGCTAGATAATTGAAAAGTTTAATAGAAAGTTCATTTTATGAGTTAATTTATTTTAAGGATTTCTTAAATTATCGCTTCCTTCCATATTAATTAAATCATTAAATGTTTTCCTTCCTGAACTGTGAAATGTGCTATAATTTAATAGAAGCTTTCTCTAAGTATGTCATGAATTTCTATTCAAATTCATTTATTTTTCAGAGAATATGGACTGATTAATATTTATAAATTGAAATATGAATAGATTATAAAATAATTTTTTTTTCTCTATTTTCGATTATTGAAAAAAAAAGTTCTAGCGCAACTTTCTTTTACAATTTATAAAATTATATAAATAGTTTGACAAAGTACATTCTGCAAAAGAAACAGTTTGCTTAATCTTTTGCTAATAAAAAAAATCAGGGAAGTTTTTTGTTAAAATATGTTTTCCCTTTTACATTTCAGTTAATTTAATAAATAATCAAAAATACCTTTAATTTACAGAAGAACGATTCCTACGATTACGTCTTTACCTCGGATTAGATTACATAGTATTCAAATATCTGACATTAAATGCCGTTAATATTTTTAGTTCAGCTATTTTTTATTTCAAAAAATATTTTTAAAACGTGTACTTTATAATTTTCTATACTGATTTTTCAATTTATTAAATAATAATAATAATTGCTTTCATTATAATTTCAACTTTTTAAAAGAATTTATTTTTATAATTATTTTACTAAAATATTTTGCTATTTTTAAGACTGCGTATTTGCTTAGAAAAAATAATCTAATAAATGAAATGTAAATATTTTTACTTAATAATTTGTAACATATATTAATATGATATGATTTGCTAACATCAGAAAATTACAAGAATAAATGAACTATTATTCAATTAACGTTTTATAGCTTTTAATTTTACTATTCATATTATTTAAATCCCTATTTTTAAAAAATAAAATGGCTATAACAAAACGTTTAATTTTTTCCTCTTTTTAAAAAACAATTATTCTTAATTTAATCCGAATGGCAACAGAAAGATTAAAAATTAGAATGGTATTAATTCATTCATCATATCTAAATATATCACGATATTATAAATACAATTTTTTTAATGAAACTATGATTTAAAAAAGAACTGAATTGTGTTACATTAATTTTAATTATATAAGCAGGAATAATGAATTCACACACAGAAAATGTGTTTAAATTCATAGAGAGCAAAACATCAAAGTGAAAAAAGAAGAGCTAGAGTGAGAGTAAAGCATGTATGCTTTTTGCAGTCAACAAATTTGATTTTTTCCCTTGCTTTTTTCCCCATTTAAATTATAATACACCTTTTAATCTCATTTGTAGGTTTATTAAGTTAATCAAGGTAGAATGAGTAATGCTATAATTAAGTTCCTCGTGCATTCGCTGCGCTTCATTATTAGTTTATTATCGAAATAAGGCCACTTAAATAGAATAGGGCCTTCAAAGATGTTTTGAACTTTTTTTCTCTTGTGTAGAAAAGAGTGGATAGATTTATCTAAAGTGGCTGTATCTGATGTAAGAAATTTAAAGAAGCTTTACAGAAAGATGGGGAAATGGGATTCATAGTTCAAAATTATAATCTTTCAATTTTTTGTTATTTAACATGCTTCCAAAACACATTCAATCAAATAAATGTACTGAATACACCTTTTTTTCCTTTTTTGGAATTTAGTCTTTGTTTTTATCAGTTCATTCGACAAACCCTAGGCACTGAATCGTACCTTAACTCTTGCGATCGTACCTTAAAACCAAAGCTTCAGTGAAATAGTTTCAAAACTGCTCCAAAACATCATAGTTAGTATAAAAATATAATTGTATTTTCTAGCTTTCAATTTAATCTGTCATGGTTTGCTTATTAAATCATTCGATATTTCAAAAAATAGGACACATGATTCAACTCAATTTAATTTCGAGTGAGTGAGTGGATATTAGCATCGCACTATTCAGTTACGTGGCTATTGACGACGTACCACGTAATTTTGAACTATGGTCAAGTGACGAGGACGACACTTCTCCTAACTTCTACACCACATCAACGGGAGGGCGTTAGAGTAACGTGCATCGCCCTTACACGGCGAGTATTCAGCGGTACTTGGCTTGAACTCATGACATGCCAGTCACGAGTCCGTTTTCTTGACCTCTAGACTGCTGCAGCCACCAATTTAATTCCGAATAAAATGTATAAAACACTTTAAAAGAAGTTGAAAACTTTTGCGTGTGGATTTTATATCCAACTTATTGAGAAACAAAGAAAATGAATACTAAGAGTTCTTCAATAATAGCTAAAAAAATATTTTTTTATGATTACAATTGTTAGAAGCCATTTTTAACACGATTTTATTAGCTCCACCTGTTGTGTGTGTGTGTGTGTAACGGAATCTTTGAACTCGATTTTTACCCACTTTAAAAGGTCAGATTAATTCGCAATTTTACACACTTGTCAAGGACAGATGACAATACAATATCATTTTCGACAATATCATTAACCAATCGCATTTCCACTTTTGGCGCCTAATTCCAGATTTAGTGACTAAAAGATTAAGTTACAACCCTAAAGCGAAAACGCTAATGGATATTTAAGATTCTAAAAAAATGAAACATTTACGATTAATTCATCAATGAATAAATGATAGTTTAAAAAACTAAAAAAATATGCTTTTATTGTAGATCGAGAACTAAAAAATGAAAAACAAATTATAACTTGAAAAAACTAAAGTACACGCTTTTATAGTTAATCGAACTAAGAAGTAAAAAATAATCTATACAAATAAATAAAATTGAAGTGTCTGTTTGTAATTTCAAATTAGCAGCTTTTTACTTAATGCACTAAAAGTATATACGGTACTCATAACAAAAAACCAATTTTTAAAATTTTTGTCTGTCTGTCTGTCTGTCTGTCTGTCTGTCTGTCTGTTTGTTCCGGCTAATCTCAGAAACGGCTGGTGCGATTTTAAAAATTCTTTCACTAATGGAAAGCTACATTAACGGGGAGTAACATAGGCTATATTTTATTCCCGTATTCTTACGGGAACGGAAACTATACGGGTGAACGTGAAACTGAATGCCAAGATGAACGCCAAATTGAACGCCAAGCTGAGCTAATGAAGTCGTTGTTTTGGTTACTGGCGACCGCTGCTGTTCATGAGACATAATAGTGTTACGCACACACGATAATACGCTGACACGTGCCATAATTTTTTTTTTTTTTTTTTTTATGAAAGGAGAGAGAGAATCTCACTGTTTAGTTAAGTAGAGCATCGGTTGTTCCGGATGCACTTTTAAAAATAATAAATCAAGGTTTCATAAGCAAAAAGCAATGCAAAAAACAAAAAATTGATAAGTTTTACGGTTAGTTTTAATCCTTTCTTTTTTTTTTATTTACATTTTTAGTCACATTTAAACAATAGTTATTATAATCCCAATCTATATCTATACAAATAAATAAATTGAAGTGTCTGTTTGTAATTTCAAATTAGCAGCAATTGTTTGAGGGGGCGGGGTTTAAGGGGCGTCAGAAATTCCGATTTTTAAGTTATTAGACGTACAGTCTTGAAACTTAGTAAGTAGATTCCTCTCATAGGGTAGAGATACGCTACAAAATGGGTTTCGTGAAAATTGCCCTCAAGTGGCGTTGCGGGACTTAAGGGGCGTTATAGATAATTATTTCCATTTTTAAACTATTAGACGCACATTCTTTATATTTGATAAGTAGATTTCTTTTATAGAGTAGAGATCAGCTATAAGAAGGTTTTGTGAAAACAGACCTCTAAATGGCGTTGCGGGGGATTTAGTGGCGTACTAGATAAATATTTTCGTTTTTAAACTACTTCACCTCCCTGCTTGAAAATTGGTAGGAATGTTTCTTTCATGGAGTAAATATCCGCTACAAAACAGGTTTGGGAAAAATTGACCCTCAAGGGTGTTAAGGGCAGATATAAATAATTATTTCCATTTTTAAACTATTAGACGCACAGTTTGAAATTTGGTAAGCAGATTCCTCTCATAGGATAGAGATACACTAAAAAATGTGTTTTGTGAAAATCGACCCCTAGGCCGCGTTGCGGAGGTTCAAGGGGCGTTATTGATAATTTTTTTTTGCATTTTTAATTTATTGGACGCACAGTCTTCAAATTTTGCTAAGCAGATTTCTTTCATAGTGTGCAATTCCCCTACAAAATTGGTTTTGTGAAAACAGACCCAGAAGTGGCGTTGCGGGGCTCAAGTGGCGTTATAGATAATTATCCCCATTTTTAAACTATTAGACGTACAGTCTTGAAATTTGATAAGCAGATTCCTTTCGTAAAGTAGAGAACCGCTACAAAATGGGTTTCGCGAATATGAACTACTAAGTTTAATTTCGGGAGATTAAGAGGCGTAATTGATAAATATTTCCATTTTAAACTATTTGATCATCCTGCTTGAAAATTGGTAGGCATGTTCCTTTCATGGAATAGAGTTCCTCTAACAAAGAGTAAAACGAAAATTGACCCCCAAGGAGGGTTGCGAGGGGTCAAGAGGAGTTACAGAAAAAAATTCCTGTTTTTAATTGTTAGACCCATATACTTGAAATTTGTTAAGCATGTTTCTTTTGTTGAATAGGGATCCACTAAGAATGTATTTTAAGCAAATCAAGTTCTGGGGGGGGTGCAGGGGTTACTGGGACGTATTGACAAAAAAAATTACTTTTTTCGAGCTACAAGGACTATAATAATGAAATTTGGTTTGCATTTTTCTTTTGTTGAGTTGAAATCCGCTAAGAGCGGTTATTTTGGAAAACGGCTCTCAACGGGATTACGGAGATATAGATAGTAAAACTTTTTTTTCTTTCTGTTAGATTTAGACTTGAAATTTGGCTTGCATGTTCAATTTACGGAGTAGAGATCCACCGAAAATTGGTTTTGCGGGAATCCACTTGGTTTTTGAGTTACGAAAGAGCAAACATCATTCTATGCTTCAATTTCAGAGATTTTTAGAAAACACAAATTAGATGAGTTCTGCCACCTTTTTTTATCAACAGGCGACAGTTACAGGTATAAGTATATTTTTCAATACAATCGAATTCTTAATGCATAGAACAATGACATAGATATAATTTTTACATAATGACATAGATATCAATAATTTATACATATATATAAGCAGTAAAAATTTATAAAACATCATGAAATTCCCAGCGAAGTGGGCGGGTAACAGCTAGTTATAAATAAAATTGTTACAGGAAATATTGTTGCTGATTTTTCTGACATGGTGGAGTTCCGTAGATTACTTCCACATTAAACACTTGCGATTTCTCCTAATGTTTATCTGATTGAAAATATTTCGTGGAATCTATAAGAATTGGATGATAATGTTTCTTAAGAACATCATTTTGTTTATATGAAAAATACAAAGCTCAAATTGTGATCAGCCATCTAGCTCAAGAAGAAGAAGAGAAAAAATAAAAAAACAACTTCTCATCACACAAAAGCGATAAATAAACATTCCAATGCAAATCGATTCTCGTTCCTTTTTTTTTAAAAAAAAAAAACTCCCCATTCTAGATTTTTAACATGAATAAAACTGAATAAATCTTCTGTTGTCATAAATTTTAAATTCAGTTTCTAGGTGAAGATTTCTTAAATTGCAGCGTTTTGAATGATTTAAAAGTTCGTGTTTTTTTCTCTATTCCATATAGTTCTTTCAATGCAATTTTTTGTTTCATTAAAATTCAAGGTACGCCACTTGGAATATACCCATGCTTGTTTTGTTTTTTTAAAGAAAAAGAATAGGTGTGGAATTTTAATGTTGTGCAAATATTTTACATTGAGACTGAAATAATAAAAGGGGGGAGAGAATTGAATAAATAAGGCCTATTCATGGCGGCAAGATTGGTGATTTTTTGTCGTTTTTTTCCCTCCTAAATATGCCAAAAGAAAAAAATCTAGTAAACAAAGAAATGGCTTGAGAATCGAATTTTGTCAATAAAGTAATTTGATACTGATTTCAATATTTCTTCATATATATTCAGGTTTGTAAAGTAAGATGTTGGTACCATATATTCCTATGTGTGTATTGCGCACACCTGTAATTTCAAACTGCAATTTTTAATTCGGGAGCAGGCGCGCACTCGATACTAAAGTTAATGGTCCGAAGGGGTGACTGAGTAACCCCAATCCTTTTTTTCATAATTATTTTTATAAAACAAGATAAAAATCGTATTTCCAATGAATGATTTAATTAAGAGAAAGTATACTTACCTACTTTCAAAAACTTTTCAATTTTTCTTTAATAATTTGAGGGGAAAAAATATCAATCAAACTGAACCAAGAAGTTTCAAATGTGGTTGACTTCAATAAGGGACACAAATCACAGACATTTTTCGCTAACATTATAGGGATGTTATTTTGCAGGACATATTTTATTTAAGTTGTTGTAGTTTTATTGTCCTTGAGAATCGACAAATAGCATGTTAAACTTTTTCTTGCTTTTTTTTTTTTTTTTTTGACAGGACGTAGTATGTTTGTTTTGTGGTACATTTATGGCTTCCCATTATTCTTGAGAGAGATGTTCAGATAGCATTTGAAAATTTTCCTTTCAGCACAAACGCTTCATGTGTTCATCGCTTTCGGAAATTTACTTTCGCTATCATGATTAATATGCATTATTTCAGCAAGCTCTTCCCTTGCTTGATCAGTTTCAACTTCCTTCAACAGATGCCCATTTCTCTTTTTTTTTATATTCCACTCATTTACATTTATAAATCATAATAAGTCGTACAAACAGCAACCTAAACCACTAAGTCGTTCCCAGCGGGAAAATGTAGCATGTTGATAGAAAATGTTTTGGAGCAAAAGTGGCCGCGCGGGGAGCTCAGTTACAAGTATACCTTAAGATTCTAAAAAAAAAAAAAAAAAATTGACACTCCCAAAAAGGAAGGAGATATGTGACAAATACATTTTAGTTCTCATGAAGACTGTCATATAGAAGGATACTGTCAAGGTCATTAGTGACAAATAGACAGTTTACCCCCAAAATTAACGATTTTGTGAGCCTGGGGTAACTCTGTGCTCAGCGCGCCCGCTCCCGGGTTAACCCCCCATTACGTCTATTCGCCGAATAATGCGCAACTTTTTTTTTACAATACTCTGGAAGTCTTGATTGGCATGGTGTGGAAGTTCAGAGAGAGGAGGATGCCAATTCAGGGGACGTCCTCTTCACTCGTTCATGGTTCAAAATTACGAGGTCCGTCTCCAGTAGTCCTCGTGTTGCTTTACAATGCGACATTAATGAATTCTTACTCACTGTAAGTCTAAATATAGTGTGTGAGTGGATAAGAAAAACATGGAATGAAAATAAACCCGAACATGGAATAAACATGGAATGAAAATAATCATTTAAAAAAAATGATGTATGTCTAATAATCTGGATCAGGGGTGGACAAACTTTTCCAGGGTACGGGCTACTTCTAATTTTTTTTGAAGGTGTTGCAGTCTTCCCAGTGGAGTAGGTGTAGTCAGCTAAGAAAAAGGTCTACAATTTTTATTATAACAATAATAAATACATGGAGTATCCTCTTATCTTCATAAAACACTTCTTAGAAAATGTTCAAAGCAAGACGCAAGATACAAATGTAATAATAGCCTCAAATGATGCATTTGTTATGAAGCAATTCAAAATACATTAAAAAAGAACATTTTTATTTGAAGTTAGTTCTCGTAGTTATAGTCAGAAGAAGACTTATTCTGCATACTGTCAATCAATCTTGAATATTACGGTACAGGGTGGTGAAAAAATGAAACAGAATTCGGTGCTATGCCTGAAGATATCTGAAGAGGAATATGAAGAACTTTTCCTTGTTATCCAGTATTCCAAGTTCACAAGATATGCCATTTCATTTAATAAACAGTATTTATAGATACATAAAGAAATCTAATTTTGTTATGCTCATCTTTTCTTCATTTTTAAGAGGTTATTTTTAGCGCGTTTTTCACGTAGTGTAAAAAAAAGCGCTATTAGGACGCAAATTTCGTCTTCGTTCCATATTTTGTCGTACCTTTTTCTCAGCCAATAATTAACCGATTGACCTCGGGTTTTCGGCATTTGGTCACAATTGTGCCCTAGATGAGCCAAATCATATTTAAATTTAATAATTTTAAATTTTTTCTAAAAAAAAATTATTTAATTTTTTTTTTAAGTATAGTACTATTTTCTGTTAGTAAAAAATTCATTAGTTGCATTATTGTAAAATACAACATGTGAAAAACGCTCTAAAATTACCTGGCCATGCCATTATCTGTTTTATATTCGCCGATTGATATCTTGTTTTATATTCGCCGCATTAAACGATCCTCCAGAGTTTTAATCATTTCTTGTGTAAAAAGCCAACATTACACGCCGTGTGTGATTTCATAATATAAAAAAAACTAATGTATTTCGGTGATTAATTTAAAAATTTGACAGTTGAAAGGATGTGTATTTGGAGTATTTTTTTAAATTAAAACTGCAAATTTCAAAGCTTTTTGTTTTGTTTTGTTAAATAACACAATTCAAAAATCCGCATGTCTGATTGTTTATAGAATATTTAAACGATATTTTAAAATCACAAGAAAATAATTTAAATATACGCGCGAAAAAGGAATTAAATAAAAAAAATTGAAAAGCTCAAAAAATGATGAATATTTTTAAAACCTTTGTATGTTTGTGTTATGAATGTATGCTTTCATATTATCCAATATTCCAAATTTTTATAAGGTACGTCATTTCTTTTAAATAAATAGTATTTACATATATGCATGCAGAAGGTACTCATCTGTTCTTTGTTTTTAAACTTATCACTTTTTTATTCGGCATATTACGTGCACCCGTGGTATTCGATTTTATTAAAAGTGTGCGTTACACGTCAGTATATACAGTAATTCAATGGAGTGAGATAAAAATGTTTTGTATTTTTAAGTAACTTTAATCCACATTTAATCAAAAAAGCCTTTAAAAAGCTTTTTATTCACTAACTTACGTTTGCAAATCATCACACAATTCATCGAGTTGGTTCGCGCCTAAACATGTTCCATACCAAAACGTTTATCTGGCTTTCGTACAGATGGCGCTATGCGCAGTAAACTCGCTTCACAACAATAACAAAGAGAAAGAGCTGGTGAAGTTCTATCCTCAGTTCATCCTCCAAGCAACCGTTCACTGAGTATCTTCTTCAGTCTGAGCGATTTCGTAACAAAGCAACAGGTTGTTGATTTATATCCTAGACAGCGTGTTTCAAAGGTGAATTCGTCCGTTATTTACTTTTTTCCCCGCACTGTCTGATTGGTGAGACACGATTGTGCAGCATCGGAAGGACATATAATTATGCACGCGTGTTTTTTCCTAGAAAAAGTACTGTCTTCAAAGTCAATTGATTTTTGAAATGTTTCGCCAACTGGAGGAAAGCGCTGTTTAAAAAGTGAAAATTGTGTTTTTGATGATTTTGGATACTCGGATGCGCCTCTAGATTTTGGTTTGAAGTTTGACTCGTATCAACAGCTGGTGAGTGTTGTATAGTTTATAGAAATTTATTAAGTAGTTGTTTGAGTGATAATTCTACATTCAATTTATTATATCTCCATAATTTTTTTGAAAACTACGAAATATAGAAAAAAATTCTTGTTTCTTATGTTAAATCATGAAAAAAGTGCAATGGTTTGATAAAGTAATTGATAATTTTCAATAATTATCTTGAAAATTTATTTCAATTTCAAAGGAATTATTATTATAGGTATTAGATTAACTATTGGCAATTAAAATTGGGTTTTGTGTTATTGTTTAAAATTGCAGCAAAAAAAGTTTTGTTTATATTAAACTAAATAAGAAATAGTTACAAATATTACTTTAAAATGCTGCTAATTAACAAATTTGGAGTGACTGATAATAATGAATATGTCCTTCAATTGTTTTTTTTTTTTTTCATTTCGATTTAATTTTGTTTCAATTAAAGAAAAAAATTTTTTTAAACAATACATGTTTTTATATGTAGTATATATATATATATATATATATATATATATATATATATATATATATATAGTATAAAAAAATAATAATGAGTGAGAAAGTTGTATATTACCTACAAGGCTAAAAAGAAAGAAATTGGATTCCAAGAAACGTAACAATTGAAGATACGGGCAAATAATCTAAGTACATCATAGAGCCCATCATTTAATTGGTTTGTAGAGACGCTTAGGACTAAAGAGTAGGTTTAAGCTTTTTTGTTTTAAGGAGTATATTTTTCCTTTTTACGCAGTGTTATGAAGCAAAAAATGTATATATTGATTTCTTCATAAAATAATAAATAGATGGGGGAAAAAAGGAAAATATTAGCGACTGAAAAACAGCAAATATTTAAACTTAAATGTAAAACATACCGATCCATAATCAGGGAATTACTTTTGAAAGAAAGTAACGTCCAGGTAGAAACAAAACAGCAGGAACTAATATACAGTTAAGTGAAATCTGTAGATTAAATTTTATCTATAAATATACAAAATTTATTTGTTAAACATAAAAAGAAAATTATTTTATAGTTTTAAAAAGTTGTGGTAATTATCAAATCTTAATTAACATTTGAAAATACCGTATTTACTCGAACCTACGCCACAATTTTTTTTTTTCGTTATTAGTACTACTATAAATAGGATGCGACTTAGAATCGAAGGGGGGGGGGGATCTTTGGATCAGGCAATTAGAGCAATTGCAGGTTCATGTATGTGTTTGTAATTTTTTATTTCGGGTTTCATAATTAATTATTCACTTCTTATTAGTTCTCATTTTAAATTTATTTTAGTTTCGTAAAACTGAATATCGGTAAACCATTTTGCCCAATTTTACATTTTTCTTAAAAATTTGTTGAGAATTAGGGGTATGGCTTAGAATCGATGGCAGCTTAAATTCGGGTAAATACGCTATGTAAAAAAATTTTTAATGACTACATATTTTAAGGAGCAAATTGCATGAAATTGTATTTATCTGTTTATATCTATCTTCTTTTCTCTAAATGTGTGTGAGAGTAGATTTTATTTAATTATTTTTCAAACTTTTCAAATTTGATTTTGGAATTAAAAAAGAATAGTTACAAATGTGCTTATTTAAATTAATCTTGCTATTAAAAAAAAAGAACTATAAATAACTGGTATTAAAGGAAATAATATCAGTTGTTGCATTTGATAAGGAATATAAATTAAATTTGTTTTAAATTCAATTTTATTTTACTTAACATATGATTAATTTGGTTTTATAATATTTTAAGTATGTATATTTTATTGAAATTTCAAAATATTTTAAATGTTTTTTCAACATTGGTGCATTGTAAATTCACATAATTAAATTTTCAGATATCTGATTTTTTTAAATTTTTTTTTTTTTGAAACTTTATTCGATTATTTTTTTTAGGAGAAAATAAAGCCTTTTTAATCATTAGTTCTGAAGATAATTGTATAAACAATGATGATTTGGAGATGTTTAACTGATATGTAAGAGAATTACACATCAGCAGTCACATATTTCTTGGATGTGAATATTTCTTAAATTTTTGAAATTAATTCGTTATTGAAAATCTTCGTGAATATCAATTCTATTGGCAGATTTTTTTGAAAAATTGAATAATTTATGTCGATCTATCAAATTTATCTTTAATTCATGCAACTATTTATTATTTTTTTAAATTTTTCTTCCCTGATATGATTTTACAACAAAAATATCATTCAAGCTACAATCCGAAAACATTTTACTACACTATCACTTATTCCCTCAAAAAAATACCAATTCTTTTATAAAATTCACACACACACGAATATTTTTTGACACTAAAATTCAATTAAACGAGTAAATATAAATATGGTTTTACAGGTATAAAAATATGCTTTAGATTTAAGTTTTTGTTTTTGCAAAAAGAATGTATAAGCAAATAATGAAACGAAAATAATTTTTATGTCAACGTATCTTCGATTTTTTTTATTTAAAATATTATTTTGTTTGATAATGCTTAATGATATTATCCAAACGATTTTTCTTAGTCTTAATAATTTCTTAATTTACCAAAATTTGAATATCCTTCACCTGTCAACCTTCTTATCTACATACCTCCCTTTTTTAAAAATCAAATTTGGACTTAGCTGTTGATAATTGCGTAATATATTACTGGAATACACTAAATATTATTTTAAAGCCATTAAAAGTATAGTTGCATTATTGATACTCATTAAAATATTTTTTTTTTACTTTTCATTCACATAATGAGAATTCAGAAACCTTATTTAAAATATTCTAAGTTTTCAATAGTTTTTCATCGTTAATCAAAACCGTTATTATTCTTTTTTTTTAAATATTATCTGATTATTTTATAGTAATACATTAAAACATGCAATTAAAATTGTTATGGCACTTCAAACATCAATATCAGAAAAATAACCTTTGTCATTATTCCTAAAGGCATTGTTCACATTTTGAAACTTTTTGAATACACCTATAATACATATTCAAAAGTCCCATCTCAATTCTCTTAAGCTCCCAGACAGTTTTTATTAAGCATAAATTATAGAAATTTCACTTTGTGTTGAAAGTTTTTATTATACTTAACAATCAGAACCGTTTCCTCTTCTGCGAAATCCACACAGCCCCGTTATTGTTACATCAAAACATATTACTTCCAAGTATCGTGAAAGCACTTTTGATACACACCATTTTGATGAATTTTCGTCCATTTTCCATAGTTTCTTGATTGATAATAAAAACTTTACAACCTAATAAAATCCGAAATAGAGCTCTTAAGTACATATTGTTCAAGAAATAATAGCTTTCGCTTACGGAATCGTGGAACATACTCTCCGTTTGAATGTACAAAATTCCTTCCGTAACGAAGATCAGTATTTTCTTTCGTTTTTAGCGTGAAATACAGGGTGAAGTGTCGTTAGGGTAGGATATTTTGGGTAAACCAGATGGGGTTTTTACCCCTCACGAAGGGGAATTCAAAAATCATACATCTCCCGCTTTACTTTCCTGTTCTTTTTTTAAAAATAGACATGTCACCTTAGAGAAACATCTTTTGAGTGTTAAACGAGTGGCAATTTTTTTTGCATTTTTTTCAGCGCGATGTATGAAGTCGTTACTTGAAGGAACATTACAGATGTCGCTCTGTACTTATTTGCTTGACTTTTTTTCGTCTTGTAACGCTTCGTACTCGATAACATAAAAAAGCTAGTGTAATTAATATGAATTAAAAAATAATGAAAACAATTTAGAGCGACATTTATATACATGTATACTGTAAATGAGAGATAATGAAGATCTGGATTATAAGGTTTCAAAACTGATAATTTAAAATTTGGATTTAAAAAATACATATCTGTGTGTGTGCGCGCGCGCTCCCTTGTATATGTCATGGTTAAAGTAATAAAACCAGTTAAGTGTGAAAAATAATGCAAAATAACAGGTTATCATTGATTCCTTAACAGCCCATTAAAAGTTGCGATTCGCTCCTCATTGCTGCCATTTTTAACATAAGCGCTTATACGATGTATTTGGTGTGTGTGGAGGGGGGGGGGTAGGATAGGTACAAATAAGCATATTTTTCTCTATAATAAGCAAACTGTCAATTTATTGCATTCCAAAGCCTTCGGAATATTTTTACTCACAACAGAGCAAAGAAAAGAGTCGTATTTCGGAAAGACGTATATATCCGTCTCGGGCACTTAAAGCACTAATCGATCTAGACGAATATATACGTATATATAAGGGGTTAATAATTACCGATGAAGTTGGTAAGTTAGTGAGTGTTTATGAAAGTTGCACTTTAAAGCAACACGAAGGCTAATGCCGATTGATCTCGTAATTTTGAACCATGGTCAAGTGACGAAAACGGCACCCTCTCCAAATTACCACTCCACGCCAACGGGAAGATTTTTAGCCATTATAGATTTCACGTGCTTTAGCTCCTCTGCACAGCAAGTCTTCAGTGACATTATATTTTGAACCAGCGACCCCACAATGCTGGCCACGAGTTCGTGACCATGATTCCCTACAGCCGTGGATCTATGTGATTAAAAATATACATAAATTAGATATAATTTATATTTAAACATCAACTGTAATAAAAATTTTATGTATCTATATGTTCTTATAAAAAAATTTGTCATAGAGACATTAATAGAGGTTTTTTTAAAAAAAAGAATGCATTGTGAATAAGATTTTCATTTTGAACTATATTTTTTTTAAATTTAAAATAACAGTTGTTAGAGTTAATTTTTTTAAGTATTTCATCATATCTATTCATGAATGATAGTTTTTGAAATCTTGACGATATTGCTATCTTTAATAATAATTAGTAGTAGTATCATAATTATTATTATGAAAGCATCGAAAATTAATACATTAATTACACTTCTTCGACAACCAGCTAATGTGATAAATTCGCAGAAATGATTCACTTTAACTGTGATTTTTAATAATATTGGCAGCACATTTTTATAATCCTCTCTGAGCTCACTGATTGAAAATCCTTCTCTTAAAGACACGGCATCTTTTTTTCATTACTCCTTTTCCCCTCTAATAACTTCTACATCCATATAGTCAACACCAAAAATTTAAAATAAAAACTTGCTATTATCATTTTCACATTTCCCGCTAACATTCGGGCATCTGGATATTTAAAAAAATCTCTAGAAAAGCTGCCTTACTTAACTTCAACGTATTACTTGACTGTTTTTTTGGTTATACTTTTGTTTGTCAATTTTCATTCATGTTATTTCATTCATTTTTTTATTTGCTTATACTTTTATTTATAGATATCAATTTTAGAACATTTATTGAAACAGTAATTTCGTCTTAAAAAATTCAGCACAAACAAAGCAAAATATATCTTAGATACCCCTTTGATATTTTTAAAATAAATTTATAAATATTTTTATGTTTATTATTTTGTTGGAAAATCGTAAAATGAAAGAAGTTTTATAATTTATTTACCTTGTATTCAATCAATTCTATATGTGAGAGACATATTGTTTTTCTTGTTTTCTTTTGTGTATTCTTCAATAACTTTCTTTACTCGAGCTTTAGAACAAATCTAAAGTTTTCACACACATTCTATTTTTCTATTATTTCAATGTACTTTCGATTCATTTCAAATCTGAAAGATAAGTAGGCCAAATAAGTTTTAAAAAGTTGTTTAACAACCGCAGTGAAACATTTATTTTTGTATAATTAGAACCATCATCCTGCTGAAGGATTTCATTTAGAATTTCGATAGTTTTTCATAGATACACGAAGTTCTTACCATAGAACAAGGAAACATCGAAGACATTTGATACGTTTTATACATTTGACGCACTACATCTAATGAATTTTGAAATAAATTTAGCGCTTTTACCCAATTTCTAATACTAAATTACCAGATTTTGTGCAACTTTGCCATTGCATTGTAATGATTCGCCACTTTTATTTGTAATTGGATACTGCTAAAATGTTTTGTTGAATATTGATTGTTGCCACTAGATTGGCAATATACATCTGTATCACGTAATGTTTGTTTGAAATAAGAATTTAATAAAATATATCATCTGTTAAAGAATTTTTCAACGAAACGTTTAAATTTCAATATGTTTTTTAACTTTTGTTTTTCACAAAGTTAGAATAAAAACTCTTACGAGGGAAAATGCTTTAAAATATTTATTTCTAGAAACAAAGTAGGCTTAAGAGAAGGAGAAATTATTATTTTTTCTAAAAATATAAAAGTATCGCATTATAGATAATGCTATTTTTTGCAAACGATTTTTTTATCAGTTCAAACGCGTTGGAATATTTATGACGTATTCAAAATGTGTTTATTAAAAGTATAAAAATAACAATCATTTTGGTTAAATAGTTGCATCTATCCGTGCTCTTAAATTTTTATTTCCTTTTTTTGGTATTTAACTTTACTAACTAGAATAATAATAGGAATTCATTCTCTCAGTAAATAATGAATTATTGTTATGAAATTATTTTGAGAAAATATATTTTTGTGTTAGGACGTGCAGCTTTGTGGTTTATGTTGTTGTTTTTGTCTCTTATTCTTGAACGATCTGACATATATCAGATCAGCTACAGAAGATGCTACTATGTGTTTTTAAATTATTATAGTATGCAAATGTATATGTATATGTGTGTGAAGTTAATTTTTTTTCATTTATCTAAAACACGTGTTTTTAATTAATATGGATATCTTTGAATTTATGTTCTTCAAATTTTTTTCATTAGCATTGCATAAAATAGAAATGAGTTTAATATAAATAAATGTCCTTAAATGTATATAATTAAGGAGTGAGAAAATAACGGGCTGACAAGGCAGTCAAAAAGCCAAATAGATAGAAAATGTTCAACATATATGTGTGAGTAAAGTTTTTCTTGTATACAGATCAACAAGGAATAAATTTCGATGGAAGTTAGCTGACATTAACCTGCAGGCTGTGATGAGAATTTCAACAAGCAATATCTCACTCTTGATTTCAAAAAGATCCTATAAAAGTATTTTTTTAGGGTACATTTGTCTCATTAAACTGACTCTAAAATTAAATGTGCTTGTGTGTGTGCAGCTATAGATATAAAATTCGCACAGTAAATTAATTGAATAAAACGGCCACTACCCCCTATTTAATTTATTCTTATTGATTTTTATGGTAAGTTTATACCTTTCCTGAGGTGCAAAATTAAGTAATGAATGCAATTACTTTAAAAAGCTGTGGTCCTCCGCGGTATCCTTCGCTTACTAATGTGGCTATCGAGCGAAAATAATTGCGCATCTTTGGGAAAAAATATGTTTTGAAGTATATATAATAACTGAATCAGGTTATATTTTCATATACAAACATTTCATGATAAACAAAAAGGTTTTAAATGGTAGTTTTATTGTCATCATTAACTTTTAAAATCCACGTGAAAAGCAAAAGCCACGGGATATCGTTACTTAAATAAAAATAGAACGGATCAATACTAGGAAAAAAATAGTGCGCAAAATGCATAAAATAGATTAATATCTCTCATCTATGAATGTTATTTTATTGGAGGCTTTCGGTTTCAAAAAATTACAATGTCTTCCCAATTTATGTGTTTTTTCTTTTATTTTATTAAGTTGATATCCGGTTAAAAAAAAAATCTTTATCAACTTTTCAGAGATGCCAGCTTTAAAAAAAAACCGTTGCACAGAAGATAACAATCTTCTATCTCTATAACTACAGGGCTAAAACAATACAAAACTTAACCCAACTGCCACCATCTAGGCTTGTAAGGTTATCTCGATGCCTCATCTATCTCACACGGCTCAGCAATGACGTCACACTTCACTGGTGACCGACCATGTTGCCACTTGCAAAGAGGAAAAAAATTATACTAAATAAAATAAAAACATTTAACAAAGCTTGCTTGATTCACGAAAAACATATAGCAATTCGAATGAGTTTCACTAATGAAATTATTCTATATGCACAACACATTCGTGATTTTTTAAGTTCCACGCAACAAAAGATGGCGGCGGCGATTGTTTTTCGGGAGAAGTCTCATGGGGATTTATTTTCAAGGATGGCTTATTCCGTAATGAGTTGACATCGACCGATTGTCACAATTACTGTTCCGTATCCTCGTTCGATTCAACAATGGTGATTAATAGTTTGATTTAGAATGCGTTCGTTCGAACATGGATTGGGAGAGGCTTAAGTGAGACGATTAAACCTTCTGCGTGGGATGAGAACGAAACCTACAAGGGGGTAAAGCTTTTAATGGAGGTTACAGTTAGCTTAATGTGATAGATGTTTCTCAGAGAGAGGCCATGAATTTCGCTTCAGCTACTTTTACTATGTTGTGGTATTTAAAAAAGCTTTAGTTATGTAATAGAATTGTTGTGTAATCCGACCCAAGGGAGTAGTAAATTATCTGGTAGAAAACAATGAATCAAAATGTGAAAGGCGCAGAAGATCGTGAAATTATGTTTTTAAATGATTTCTTTCTTCTAAATATGCAATTTGTGTAGACACTCTTTTGGCACTAATTGTTTTATGTTTTTCGACTAAAAGTAAAATCAAACTGTATTTACAGTGAAAATCGTTCAACACGAAAAAACTGAGAGGACTGGAAACATTTTTTCGTGTTAAAAGATATTGCAAAAGAAGCATATACCGTAAAATCCGGCATTATAACTCGCACCTATACTTTCAAGCTGCATTTTTTAACACGCTTTTATAAGTTTCATTTGCATGTAACGGAATCTTGGAACTCGATTTTTACCCACTTTTAAAGGTCAGATTAATTCGAAATTTTTCTCACTTGTAAAGGACCGATGACAATACAATAATTTCATAATTTTGTTCCATTGTCCTTTTCAGGATCGTCAGGAATAAGGATAATCAGATTTGGCGACAATTCCATATACCACTTCAAGATTTGGCGACTTATTGCATGTACCATTTTCAAATTTAGCGACTAATTCCACATACCATTTTCAGATTTTATAACTAATTTCATACACCATTTCCAGATTTGGTGACTAATTTCAGATTTAGCGACTAAAAGAATAAGGTGTAACCCTAAAGCGAGTGTTTTGAATTTAAAGCTAATTATATGCAAGTATAAAATACACTTGTGGTTAATAGAAATAAAACAAACAAAAAAAAGTGTTCTGTATCTGAGAAAGGGGAAGATGTGTGTTAGCAATTTCTTATCATAATATAAATATTTTTCTGAAAGTGAAAATAATAAATTATAGTTTTAAAAAAAAACTTAAAAAAAACACGCTTTTATACTAAATCGAACTAAAGAGTAAAAAAATAATTTTTCTTTTTAGAATAAAATGAAATAATAACGAGAAAATTAATGTCATTGGGGTAAAAGCGTGGGGGGCTTTGTACTACATTTTTACACTAATTCAGCTTTTCGGAATAGAAGTTAGAAATTATAGCAAATTCATTTATAAAACACCCACTCTTTCACCCCAATGACATTAATTTTCTCGTTAATCATTTGATTCTAAAAAGAAGAATTATTTTTTTACTTTTTAGTTCAATTCAGTACAAAAGCGTGTTTTTTAGGATTTTTTTTAAAACTATAATTTATTATTTATATTAAGGTATATTTTCGCCGTATAACGCGCACCCCCTTTTTTACGAAGGAACCTGAAATGTATGTGTCCAGTGCTATCATGTTTTGAAGTCATTTATTCGAGGTATTATCCCAAGATTTTCAAAAAATAGTATACTTCTAGAACTGCAATCCTTTAAATTCATTTAATATGCCGGGTGTTTTTTTAATAAACAGCATCTTGATTTACGTAGAAGTGTAAATTTCATATGTTCATCTTTTTTATCTTTATTTTTGTAGCTATCATTTTCCCCATAAATTTCGATTTTGTGTGTGTGTTAAAGTGTGCGTAAAACGCCAGATTTTACGAAGTTCAACAAAATTATGTGTGTTAGAGCACATTTTAATTACATAGATACACTAACGAAGCTAGTCCTGAGTGGACTCTGTATCAAAATTCCTTTAGGGCCATTTTTGGTAAAAAAAAAATATAAGACATTTGTTTCGAAGAGAGAATGTTTTCACATATCGGGGCCCCGTGTCATTGATACGGCGGTAGCTAAGCATCGGCATAGAATATGAATATATTAATTGAAAATCAATGAAACAAATCATTCACAAGAACATAATAAAATTTAATACAAAAATTTCAAGTTCTTCTGTTTTTGATCGACAGCCTTAAGAAGGCCTCTTCATTTAAGCCAAATAGCAAATAGCTTTCCCCCTCAGCTCTTGGCGACTGCGCTCGCAAAAAATTCTTCCAAAAAAAAAAACCGCAAACCAAATTCACTGATTTTTATTCATGGTGCAATGTACTTGTACCCGAATTCCAAAGTCAGATTATGTGAAGTGAAATGTTTTTGTGGGGTGTTTGTTGGGGTGGAGGGTGAAAGTAGCTTAGATAAACAAAATTGGCTTCTCACGGGCTATTCTGAGGGTGCTTCAAAGCCAAATTTGCCTCATTTCAGCGAAACATGTGAAAACACCTCTCTTTCCTATCACACCCCTTTTAAATCTCGCCGGCGCGACTGGTGTTTTCTGTATACTCTTCGTTTCCCAGAGGGACATTTTTTCATGTTAAGCGATTTTCGTTTCGGGTTAAGAGAAAAAAGTGCAGGGAAATACATAGTAGTTTGTCGGGATCGTTGTATTATTTCGTGTTAACCGATATTTTGTCTTATGCGTTTTCGTGTGAAACGTATTTCACTGTATATCTTTCTTTTTATGTGTGAGTTGCACGATGCAGGGTTGCTTTCTATCGTATAGTCTATGTACTGCTTAAAGGGCTTTTCAGAAAAGGGATGAATGATGGAGATAGTGAATAATTTGCGATAATAAACAAGTGAAAAAGCTGTAAAACAATTAAAATTAGAAATCCGTTTAAGAAAAAGCAACATAAAAATTGTTTTCAAAATTCATCGTTTTGAACTGCACGAGGGTGAGTCGAAAAATAAGTTTCCCCTGTCCACTGCGGTCAGAGTTGTGTATTTTTTTTAATAAATTTATTTGCAAAACTCCTCATGCTCCTCACTGCATGACATGAGGCTTACAGACGTAAGTGGTAACAACGTTATAAAATAATAATAGTAATAATAAAACATAATTATGAAAAAAACATAAAACAGACAATATAAATAAAAGGAAGGGAGGAAATACACAAATATAAAAAAAGGAAGGTATCTATAAAATTTTAAAAATCTATACAGTAAACAAATTTTCTCAAGACATTAAGGCTTTCAGAACAATTGATCAACCAAGACAAAATAGGTGGCCAGGAAATACCTAAGCGTTTCAACTCCTTTTAAAAAATTTCTCCTTTACAAAAATATAGATTACAATACAAGACACGTTCCGTGGTTTCAGCGTCCGGATCACAAGAACAAATATCATTATCAATTAAGTTAAACCTAGATAAAAAAGCTCTTAAAATTTCCATGTCCTGTTAGAATCTGGGATAACTTAAGATCAGTAACAAATTTCTTACATTTTAGCCGTTGATAAATGGTAGGGAAAAACTTTTTAGTCCACAAAGCTTTAGGCGAGGCCAGGAATTCGGTGTTCCAGTCTGAAACAGTTCTTTCCCAAGCTAAATGCTTCTAGTGGGATGATGGCACGGGCATCGAAAGCCTCATATCTTGGAAAGTGAAAACATAGAATGAGACATTCATAACTTTATTTTACCACATAAGTACCAAGTACATTGAGACATTTATTATACCACTTGATAAGCTTCAAAAAAAAACCCTCCAGGAAAACTCAGGGCTGGTAAAATCCTAGCACAGCACACTGCTGTATTTGGCGACAAAAGTTTTTCGCCAAATGGCACCAAGTAAAAAACGGCGTTTTTCAAAATGGCGTCAGAGACGTAATCAAGAGGGGGAAACGTGGTTTTCAAAATGGCGTCAAGAGACGAAAAACATCGAAAAAACGTAGTTTCCAAAACGGTCAACAAAGGAAACAAAATCAAAAATAAGAAATTAAATACAAATTTCGAGCATCCATTACAAAGTTCTATCAATCCTTCATTCACACAAAAAACGATAATTTCTTCCTTACCTTTTATTCAGAAAAAAATCCATCCTTCGTGTTTTTACGGAAAAAAAGTGGTTTCTAAAACAGCTTCAACAAGAAAAACTGAAAAAGCGTCGCTTCTAAAACGCTACAGTGGGAAAAGAAATCCAATATGAATGAACGCCTTAGGCTGATGAACTAAAGATCTCCATTTCTCTCAAAAACAAATTATTTTCATATTTCGGACATCCATACCTACCGAAATATTTTCAATCGTTCACTCATTCACAAAGCAAGCATTTCTTTCTTACATCTTTCATTCAAAAGAAAAAATATCCATTCGTCGAGCTTCAAAAAAGAAAACGTGGTATCCATAATTGCTTCAAGAAGAAAACAGAAAAACCGTTGCTTCTAAGACGCAATAGTGAGAAAAAACATCGTCCAAATTGAATTTATCAAAGCATCTTCCTTTCTCTTTAACGTTCTTTCCGCAGTTGTTTCATTTTTTAAGAAAAAGAAAAAAAAATCCACTCATTCTCTTCCAATTTCAGCTTTCTAGAAAAATCTTACACTTCTTCAAGTGACCATCAGAAAAAAAATGACCGCTGTCCAAAAAATCCGGTCCGAATAGGGTTACTGATCCCTAAATTTGGCAAAGTTACCATTTTGTAAACTTTATCGCCAAATTTTTTGTCGCCCTAAAATTTGTCGCCAAGAAGTGTACCCTGCTAGGATCCACCCCTCAGGGCTTTGCATACGGAAGAAGCGTTTATCGGGCGAACGACGAAACAGCAGGTGAACGCGCAAGACACTGGCACACCATTGAGTAGAGAACAACCGCGATTATATAAGTAGTTGTACTTGGAAGTAGTGTCAGAGAACAAGGCCTGCAATTTCAAGCTCAGTAGCACCATAGGCCGTAGATATTTAATTTGCTTACCTTTAAATGGAAGATATTTCGTCTTGGTTCAATTTTGCAATGGCAGCTCTCTAAAGACCAACAACTTAATTTTGTGATGTTATTCATTCAGCTTGACTCGAAAAAAGGACATTAAAAAACAACATAACATTTCCTTAAATTGTTGCAAGAAATAAAGATGTAAGGACTATTTGTGTTTACCTAAATTGATCATGGGAAAAGTGCATGGATGAATAGTGTTTTAAAGAATTAGTACTTTTAAACTGATTGAATCTCACTCGTTGATTGTGTTCAAGCGATTCACCTCAAGTGACACACATAATTTACAAACAAAAAAATAACTCTTGTTTTTCTTTTTTTCCGAAACATGCAAGTTAATTAGTTCTTTCTAGAAAAACAAATCTAGCTGTTGAATTTCTTCCCTCTCTATAAGCTTACAAATCCTCTGAAATTTTTCATAGATTTTAGGATATACATTAAATATACTTATCAAATAAGTATATTTAATGTAACTGCTTTTACTCATGTTACTGCAATATTGCAAATTGAAATTTGTGGGACAACATTTAAGCAATCAAAAATATTAATTCTAAGAAAAATTTTAATCCCATCATATATTTTTTAAAAAGTTTTTCGTGATGCTGTAATAAATTTAACTAAAGTGGAACACTAAGAAAGATTTGCCTAGGGTCCCACCCTACCTTCCAGCGCTTTCTCGAAAACCCCGCTTATGTCATAGATATAGATCCAATAATTTCCAAAAGCATCCATGCGATCGCCAAATTTTGTCACCAAATATTATGCCAACTTAGAACTACATAATACATGTAAATTACAGTTTTACAATTTGAGCAATATGAACTGTCGAAAAATGTATACAATGAGGGTTAGTCCGCCGTTAGGCAGAAAGGGGATACCCCCTTTCCCCTATTTCTTTTGAAAATCTAATAAAATAATAGTTCAAATATATTTTTCTGTTGTTTTGATGATGATACGAATTAACATTATAGCAATACGTTTAAAAAATGATAATACGATTGACACTTAATATTACCATGTGTTTATTGCCTCGCTTTCTTGTATGTCTACCCGGGTGGAATTTTGTAATTGATTTTAAACTGACTTCCCGATAAGCTAGGGACTTGAAATTTTGACCATGGCTCAGAAGTGGATAACAATGCATGAAAATGTGAAAAAAGAAGGGAAAAAAACGAAAAGGACGAATTTATACTTTTTAGTCCGTTATAAAAACGTGGTACATTAAAAAATTTTGTATCTATAGAGAGGAATCTTTGTGAAATACAACGATATGGGACTGATCCTATCCCTTAAACGGAGAAAATAAATGCACTTCAGACCCATTAATAATATCCATTGAAGAGCAAGACTAATTCCAGCAGCTACGCAATCCCCCCCCCCCCTCGGCTCCAAATAACAAACTCAAGAATAAATTCAACAATAAGTAAATCATAGTTTGAAAACTAAAAAAACATGCTTTTATTGTGGATCGAACTAAAAAATGAAAAATAAATTATAGTTTTAAAAAAACTAAAAAACACGCTTTTATAGTGAATCGATCTAAAAAGTAAAAAAATAATTCTTAATATAAGAATAAAATGATAAACGAGAAAGTTAATGTCTCTGAGGTAAAAGCGTGGGGGTGCTCTATATTAATTGTTATAATTTCTTACTAGTTCTATTCCGAAATGCTGAGTTAGTGCACAAATGTAGTACAAAGCACCCCACGCTTTTACCCCAGTGACATTAACTTTCTCGTTAATCATTTTATTCTTATATTAAGAATTATTTTTTTACTTTTTAGATCAATTCACTATAAAAGCGTGTTTTTTAGTTTTTTTAAAACTATAGTTTATTCAACCAATCTTCAAGAAATTTTTTCTTTTCTTAATAACAATTTCTGGATGCTAAAGTAATTTTAATATTGGTAAATTTTTCCATTCCTTTCACTTCTTTAACTTTTGCTCGTTATTATTTTAATAGAATACATGGGTAGAAACTCTCGAACTCTAGTGGTGAAAGGATGAGTGAGATATAATAGCTATGTCTCGGATCGTTAACGTTACAACAATACCTCAATAAAGCAATTATCTCGCATAATTTTTTGAATTATATTCTTTATTATAAAAGCCTTTTTCTACTATACATATTTTCTCACATTTTGAGTAATGTATTATTTTAATACATTTTCACTTCCCATAGCTATATATATATATATAAACTAATGTGTTACTTACGTATTATCTCAACTTTATTGGCGACATCATATGAAAGGAAGCACATGGTTGCCAATTTAGCACGTACAACGCATGAAAAATCGAGGTTTCAAACTTGGCGAGCAATTTTGAACGTTGTCGTTGTTGCTTAGTATGTAAATACCGTTAATGTTTATATTTTAGGGGGTTTTTTTCGTACTTTTCCATTTAGACGGAGCAAAACTCGCCAAGCAGACTTTGTTGGCGGCGACATATAATATATTACATTAAAAAAGAATGTTAGTACTAATTTTTTTTTAATTTTCAAGAATAAGCATTTTAATATCGTTAAAACTTTTTTTTATTCCGTTCAATTTAAACTATTCCATTTGGCAGTGGTTGTATCATTTTTGTCTCGACTTAAACGCCTTGTCGACTTGTGAAATAATTTGTATTTACTAAAGTTTGAAAGGTTTTCATTTCTCTTTTTATATTCCGTAATTAAATCTCCGTTTAACTGTATTCATGCGAAGGAGATGAAAATGCCGTTTGCCACACCCAGTTCATGAAACTATTTCTAAACGCGTATCTATATGATCTATAACGTTAATCTTGTTTGTAAAAATGATAAAGCAATTTGTATTGCACAGCACAAGTTGTTCCCCGCTTAATTAGTTAAACAATTTGATTCCAATTCTTAGCATTATTTTATATCAACCACGAAAGATGTCACTTTTGGCAGATGTCAACAAACTCTGTACTGATTGGCATTTCTGTGCTTGTCACGGGGCCTATATTTAGAATTAAAAATTGACATATTGTCAATTAATATAGGTACTTGGAAGAAAGAAAGCAGTAATTGCTTGCTTCACAGGCTGGGAGAAATGCGAAGTGGCAACGTGACGTTGATCGCAATGATATAACATTGTTAACAAATTTAAAAAATAATTTGCAATCATGTCATTTTAATCCTTTTCTTCTAATTGGATTGAGAATTCAAGGTCACGCTTGAGCCTCGCATTGTGTCGTATTGTCACTAATTAATTAATTCTTCAGATTATAATTTTTTATAAGATTTGACAATGAAAGCCTAGATAATTATTCTTTCATCTACTTGAAAATGTTTTTGATTAATCGATTTGGATTAAAAATTATTGGTTTATTACATAATCTGAGTTGATATTAAAATTATACGAAGCTTTTGTCCAAATTACTCAAGAGAATTGATCAATTTAAGATGCATGAAATGCTCCACACAGTTGAGTGAATCAATTTTATTGAAACTTTGTTTCTTTATTTATCCTAATGAAATGTGCTACCCATTTCATATTCTTTTTCTGCAACAGATTTTGTCTATGTAAATATTAAGTTGTTATTTTTATTTAATACAGATGTGTCTTATTTCCATCTTTATTTTGTAATCAATCTTTCCTTTTGTGTATTGTTTTATTGTTCTTCTTTATGTATCATCTTGAAAGGCCTCCGTATATTGCATTCTAAAAAACATTCCGGACTTAAAAGGCTTAGCATAGATCATACTACGACCGTTTACAAATTCAACATAAAAAAATTCGATAACTTATTCCATGAAATCGTTGAGAGATGTTTTAGCTTTTTGTTATGGAATTTTGAATTTGATCAAAATTTGTATAGAAAGCTTTTTTTGAAAACTCTTCCGCTTTTTTAAATATGTTCCACAAAGTTGCCAAAAAATTAAAATTTATTACTAAGCATGTTTTTTTTTATAAATAACTTTTAAAGGAAAAGAGTTTTTTGTAATTGTAGAGGTGTGTTGACAATTTTAAGTGGTATAGTCATGCAAAATACAAATTTTACCTATTTTCCAACTTTTTGCAAAAAAAATAAATAAATAAATAAATAAATTAGTCTCAAATGTTTCCTTGTGGATTCAAGTTTTGAACAATAAACGTCCTTCTCAAGGTCACAGCCATCATATTCTCCGTACCTTTACCTGTACTTTAAATAATTAAAACGTAAAAGAAATTTTACAAGAAATGGACAGGGGCTCACACAAGGAAGATAATACGGCGATTTTAAATTAATTAAAAATATTAACTGAGAATATATGAAATGTTCATATAGGTACACGTTTTTAAATTCAAATTATTCTATCCAAATTTGAAGAAATTTAAGATAATTTCCTGTTATTGAGCAACGAAGGTCTTAGAACAGAAACCACAGGAATTCGTTTTTAAAAAAATTAAACTATTACCTTATGCAATCTATAAAACACGAATCACATGCAATGTTTCAGAAAATACCTTTACTTGGGAAAGCGCAAAAATCATTTTTAAAGAAATAAGATTTTGCACGAGCTACATATTTTGAGATAGCTGAAATATATTTGCATCCGGTTAACAATTATCGGTTAGATTTTAATTTGGAATAACATTAAAGAAATCAATTCGGTGAAATAGGCAATGAGTTTCTGAAACAGTATAAGGTAATATTTCTTATGTTTTTAAAAAACTTTGTTTTAAGGCTACCCTTGCTTAAAGTCAAACAATTGGACTATTTCAAACATAAATGTGTCCTAGTATTTTGAGAACCTTAAAAACATACTTTGAAGTTTATTTATATATGGATTTCAGAGCTTTCCGTAAATGGGTCGTCCTTAAATTTAATACGTAACATTGAAAATATACTTGCCTTACGGAACAGAAAACGAACTATTGAGAATATTTTATGAAAAAAATAATGAATTTATTTATATAGAGAATTAAGAAGAGCAGACAAATATATATTGCTTTATGGTAAATAATAAACAGAATTAAAAACATCAAATTAATGTCAGTGTATTTTTCTATCTGGAAAAATGCTTCTAATTTAAAATTAGTTCAAAGATAATAGAAAAATAAAATACCGAGTATTTCCTAATATAAGCCGAGTACTTTTTAACTTTTTTTGAAGGTTGAACTAAGGGGATCATCTTACATACGTTTCCACTTATTATGGGGGGAAACGTAGTTTAAGAAAAACTTTTTTTAAACTTTTTTAGTCCATTAACATTTAGCAGATTCTGGAAGCAATTTTAATGTTTTAACCTTTGAGATTTTGAATTGAATTTTAATCGAAAAAAGGAAAAAAATCACATAAATCCTTCCGTCATTGTCGAAATCGAAGTATCCAAATAGTTCGTAGAATTCACAGTCACTTATTGGAATGTATGATGACATATGGTCATCATGCAGCAAGAATTTCCACCAGATTATGAAACATAAATCGAAGCTCACGTGACGTATGCAATTATTTTTTTCTTCTCACTCATTTTCTGAGCAAAAAAGTTGCATATAAAGAATGATTAGTGCAGAGAGTTTTCAAGAAAACAAATGAATAGACAAAATTATGTTAGCTTCACACACATATGGAGTTATCAAAAATAAATCTATTAGCGTCTGGCGTTTTACTTTACGGCAACTAATTAGAAAATATTCCACCTGTCCTACACACTTGGAAACACCTTTGCCCTCATGACGACAAGTTTAAAAATTACAGGATTTTTTCTTCTTTCACAGCGGTTAATGTATGGGTTTTGAATTTTGGATAAATTGTTAAAGAATAAACACACTCTCGGCTTATACAAGGATCGGCTTACATTCTTAAATATACGGTCTTTTGTATTAAGATATAATCCCAAAGGAAAATATAAAGTATTTTTGGCACTTTAGTATTATCACAATAATCGTCAACTCTATTAATAACTCGCCAAGTGGGCTACTCTGATTTCCCATTTGTCGTACGTAAGTTCCGTATTTTTTTAATTCACTGATTGACACTGTATCTTAATTTGTTTGATAACATAAATTCAAAAATTTTCAATAAATGTAGTCAAACGAGAATGGATTTTTCAGTCAAACTATTATAGAACTACCATAATAGATTCTGTGAATTTCTACATCTAGGCCCTGTTAATAAATGAGTATTTGATAAATATATCGCTGCCTATATTACCGTGTCACCGTGTTATGTCATTTCTATCAGTAGTTATTAATAGATTCATCTTTCCTATTCACAACTGCCATGCTAGTAAAAGAAAAATGCGGAAGACGCATTATGAAAATACTATTCAAATCATATAAATATTTATCTCATTATGACTATAATTTATAAAACAATTGATATTCGTGTCACAAAGTCTCAAAAAATGCATACCAGTTCATTATCAAGCATGTAGACAAAGCTGCAAACTGTTTCCAATACCTGTTGTATTAATGGGTTTATATTATACATTAACAAGCACGAGAGGGTTCTTATAAATATTTATAGCACACTTCGAATTTTAATATCTGTGATTAAGAAAACAAACTTTTAAACTGATCAAATGAAACTATAATTTAAATAAAGCAGTGAGGAAAATCAATAAATACTTTTGATGTATAATGTTTAGCAGAATAGGTATATTTTTGGGTGCAACGCAATAGTTATTTTTTTGAAAAAAATTATATATTCTCATTATCAGATGATGATCACTATAGTATGTTGCGTGATTTTTGCCTGCTTGAATTTTAAAAATTCCAATAAATTATTATCCCTATAAAAGAACTTATAAGTAATTATTATTAAACTCATTGAATAAAAAATTTGCTTCTTTAAATCTTGTTATAATGTGAATGCACAAAAAATCCTTACTGAAAGAAATATTTCTATTCTTTTTTTCTTTAATTACAGTGAAAAGCAAATGAAGACATTAATATTTAAAGTGATGAATGATTTTTTTCATACAATATCAATAAATTCTTTATGAAAAGAGTCAGTTCGGCCAGACATTATTTCAAATTTTTGTAAAAATTGAAATATCCGAGTTCTTGAATTTTTTGAATACTCAATTTTAAATATTTCTTCATTATTTCAAGTTATTTTATATTTTTGATATTATTAAAAATAAAAGTTAGTATAGGCTTGGAAATCTGATTCTGTTAAATTCTTAAAATTATTTTTGTAGCTAAGCATGAAAATAAAACAACGCACAGACACACAGATTCTGTAAATATCAATTTAGATATGTTTTTTAAATATCTGTATATAACTACAACTTTCTCAGACCTAAATCCATACTAAATTTTATATTGTATATGTACTATATGAAGGTAGTTATAAACATTTTCTAGACTTTATAGTAAGCACACAGAAAAAAAAAGCCTCGCGGAACAAAAACACAACACTTGCATCGAAAAAAACAAAAATCTGAGAAAAACACATTTAGGTTTTATAAAGGTATAGATTTTGTGACTGGATAACACACAGAAAACTTAAAATATCTCGAGAATTAATTGGAACTGAGATTTAAAATATGAAACAAAGATTTTAAATCAGATGCATAGTCGGAAAATATAAGAACAATTAATTTTTTTTTTCCTTTTTAGGTATTGTTAAGGTATCCGACTACATTCAGAGCCGTGATTTTGAAAAAGCGCATAAATGGATAATATTTATGATATTTACTGTCACTTGGGTTAAAATACGTATATAAAATCGTTTTAAGAATATTATTACCATAAAAAATTATTTAAATACAATATTTTGACAAAAAAAATGAACGTAAAATGACATAATTTCAAAACATTCTCCCTTTATGGAAAATGCTTCTATAATAATAATATTTTGCCAGTATAAATCTCATACAGAGATATATACTGGCTCTTTACAGAGCCTGAACTAAAATTTTTGAAAGATATAACACAAAGTGAAATAATCTGTATTTTAGTATAACAGAGGGGAGAAATTAAAAAAAAACGCCAATAGTTACTTAATTGGTAGTAGCACTGAAAATAATGTGAATTTTCCAAAAATCCTAGTTCAGGCCCTCTAGAGAAGTATTTACTTTATATAAGCAAAATACTATTATTATAGAAGCATTTTTTTATAAAGGAGAACGTTTTGAAAATAGGTCTCTCTCTCTCATTCTAAATTAATTTTTTACCAAAATATTACATTTAAATACTTTTTAATTGTCATAATGTCCTTAAAAGAATTTATACGTGTATTTTAATCTAAGGGACTCTAAACATCATGAAAATTATCCATTTATACGTTTTTTTTTAAAATCACGGTTCCGAACGTAATCAGATACCTTAATTGCAAGAAAAACACAAATAAAATATCAAGTCTTTGCAATCGTTTTAGTGTATTTCCATGGTAACCTAACTTGTAAAATTAAAAGCAATCACATGGCTTGAATGGGCTGAATTCATGCTACATCATAGTCACATGATAATGAGAACACTATATGTTTCTATCCAATCAGTTCAAAAGCTCATGTGACGTCATAGTCACACAATAAAGGCAATCATGTGTATCCAGCTAATCCAGTTCATATGCTTCATTGTTGCCAACTTTTCCTCTTCGCAGAAATTTTCTCTTAAAAAGTACATTTTTGGCAACAGTAATAGCGCACAAGGTTTTAAGAATTCATTTGAAAATACGTGCATAAAGTAAGATTTTTTTTTAATTTAAAATTTTTATAAATTTAAAAAGATTGTACGTGTTTGTCTTTATCATGTGACCGTCAGGAATTGAGCCCATTAGGAAATTTGAGACATATTTTCAATGTGACTTTTTCAACCAGCTGTTCTAATAACTGTTACGCAAAACAAAATTTAAAATTGGGGATTTGGCTTGCAATACTGCTTAAATATGAGCAGGTGTTATATTTCAGCCAATTATGGACTGCCATTGAATGCTAAAGTGTGAAGAATAAATTGGCGAAAAGAGGCATGAGATATTGAGAGAACTAAAAGCTAACGAAGTTAAGGTGCACTAAAATGAGAATAAAAAAGTTATAAAATAAGTAATATAAAAGTCATGTGAAAATGGTATTAACCTTCGTATTTACTCAATTATCGAAGAAATGGGTATACGTTACTAAGATATATAAAATGTCTAACTTGCATAATCAATAAGCCACGTGATTGAGGAACACGTTTCATACTATGTCTCACGCGACCACATACCTTTCGTAGCTATTTTCTGAACTTGTGTATTTCTGATAAATATTGTGTACTTCTGATAAATATTGTGTTGGTGGAATGTGTATGTGTGTGTATGAATTAAACAATTCACTGAATTTGAAGGATCATGCTCCTTTAATAAAGTGACTGTTTATTTCAAGAGTAGATTATTAACTACCTATTAAACTGGTGTTGATATATTAATAAATTAGCTTCGTTAACATAGTTAACATCTAAAAATAAATTATCCATTACCGAACAAAATTTTTCTGCAGAATGATCTGAATTCACATGACGTCATTGTCACGTGGTAACTGCAATCACGTGTTTCTAGCCAATCAGATCATGCGCTTCGTTGCTGCCAACTTTTGCTTTTTGCAGAAACTTTATTTTAAAAAATACTTTTTTTATCAACAATAATAACGCACACAGGTAAACAAAATGCACTTGATTTAAAAGTATACTTCTAGTTTTAGAATTTCTTTTTTATTTCGAAATTTTTTTTTTTTTTCGAAGAATCTTAATCTTTAAGCATTGTTACCCAGTTGTCAAATTGGAAACTTTATTTAAATTTTACACGTAGAACAATAAGTACAAGTCTAATGTCAGTTTTGATTTTTAAAGAGAACACGTAATTGCATTTATCATGTGACCGTCATGAATTTGAAGGCTGACCGTCATGAAGAATGATCTACATAGTTCATATTCCAAACTTCATTTTAATCGGATCGTCAGATCCATGGATAATTGCGAAAATTTTTGAGTGTCATGAACTAGATTACTTCTTGCAAACAATTCACAATATTTGTCTCGCTGTTTTACTCCACGTGATAAGGGGATTTATTGTGATGATTTCTAAACTAATATACGGCCCCTTGACGATCTGTTTTCTACAGTTGCAAGAACTGACTTGTGTTTCCCGAATTATCGGAAGAAGTATTAAACATTTGCGACATGAGAAATCTAAATGCTTAAAAGCTTCGTTACTTTGCGATTCATTACTTTTTTTCAGAATTATATACAAAAATGTATACTGATAACATTGCTTTTTTAGTGTCTTTTTCGTAGAATTGGGGGGGGGGGATATCTGTTGTGTGTGTTTGGTGCAAAATGCTTCGAGAAATGTTTAGTAGAAAATTTTACATCGTAAAAATTATTTTAATTTAAAATTAAGTCCCCCTCTCCTCTTTTGAACCCCTGTAACTGCGAAAATTGGGCTGGTTTTGAAAGAAAGTACCAGGTACGCGCGAAAAACTCAAATTCCTGTTAGAAAAATTCTGCAGAAGTTAATAACCTATTTTAATTTAATTAATTAATCCATGAATAAAAACTTAATTTTCT
Organism: Trichonephila clavata; assembly: GCA_019973975.1. NCBI lineage: Eukaryota > Metazoa > Arthropoda > Arachnida > Araneae > Nephilidae > Trichonephila > Trichonephila clavata. The sequence continues at coordinate 11,259 of BMAO01008800.1, read as the reverse complement.
TTGGGGTATTAAAATTAATACCAATTTTCTTGAGATCTGATGAGAATTTTGAAAATTATTCCTTTTTTCTCACCATTGTACATTGATGTATGTTGGCTATTTTCTCTTTTTGCGGTTTAACTGAAACCAGAAAATCAAGGTATTCTATAATTGGATATAACAATAAAGTTTTTAGAAAATAATATGTATCTTTGATATAAATATGTTGGAAAATAACTATGTAAAACAATAGTTACACTAAATTATATAATAATGCTTAAAAACGTAGATTATATGAGGAATTTTAAGTAATAACTTATTTCTCTAACATAATGGTGGCCGTGGTACCTACATGGTCTCTACCATAAACTCCTAGCCAGATAGGAGTTCAATGTCAAGTTTCAGTGCCACTGAATACCCATCGTATGGAGCAGCTGATACACGCTAAGTCCACACATTGGCGTAGTAAAAAAATTTGGACAATGGGATGCCAACAGGTTACTTGACTGAGGTTCAAAATTACGAGTTCCGTCTCCTATAGTCTTCAGGTTGCTTTAGAACATGGGTGGGCAGACTCTTCCAGGGATGGGCTACTCTAGTTTTTCAAAATGTTACGGTTCGCTCAGTGGCATAGATGTGGTGAGGTAAAAAAAAGGTCTACAATATATATATATATATATATATATATATATATATATAATAATTCCCAGTAATATAATCCTTTTAAATATCTTTTAATTATCTGGTCCATCCCTTCAGGACCCACATTTTAATAATAAATTAGCCAGCCGCCTAACGAGAATATTTTAAACTACATCTAGCTACCCACTCAGATCATGTGATTTGAGCCGCCTATAAATACCGAGATTCCTGCAGACCCGCTCTCTTTTCAATTCTGTATTTGTCTGCTTCAACATGTAGTCGGCTGCAGCTTGGTTTGTGCTTTGTGTTTGTGTTGTGTGTGTATGTTTCTTTGTGATTCCATCTATCTGTGTGTCTTCATGTTCAGTGTACAATAAACAAACCTCAAGACTGCCTCGTCAATCCCCGCCAAAGAAACCATCAACAATAGCGATGATATTAAGAAATTCATTCCAACGGCCACGTCTATTTCATATATCTATATATATAAAGGAGAAAAGCGACTGACTGACTGACTGACTGACTAATCACGAAATATCTGGAACTATTCAACCTACAGACTTGAAATTTGGTAGACATGTTCCTTTGATGGAGTAAACATCAGCTAAGAAAGGATTTTCCGAAAATCGAAACGCAAGGGGCGTTACGGGAGGTTAAGGGCTTTAATAATAATTGTTTCCATGTTTAAACTACTTGATGTACAATCTTGAAATTGGGTAAGTGGATTCCTTTCAGAGAGTAGAGATCCGCTACAAAATGAGTTTGCTGAAAATCGACCCCCAAGTGGCGTTGCAGGGGCTTACGGGGCGTTAAAGATAATTATTTCCATTCTTAAATTATTTGACGCACTGTCTTTAAATTTGATATATAGATTCCTTTCGTATAATAATGATCAGTTACAAAACGGGTTTTGGGAAAACAGACTTCTAAGTGGCGTTGCGGGGGATTAAGGGGCGTAATAGATAAATATATCCGTTTTTAAACTACTTCACCTACCTGCTTGAAAATTGGTAGATAAGTTTCTTTCCTGGAGTAAATATCCGCTACAAAATGGGTTTTGGAAAAATTGACGCCCAAGGGGTGTTGCGGGGGCGGGTGGTTTAAGGGGCGTTATAAATTCCTACTTTTAAGTTATTAGACGTACAGTCTTGAAACTTAGTAAGCAGATTCCTCTCATAGGGTAGAGATACGCTAAAAATGGGTTTCTTGAAAATTGCCCCCCAAGTGGCGTTGAGGGGACTTAAGGGGCGTTATAGATAATTATTTCCATTTTTAAACTATTAGACGCACAGTCTTTATATTTGATAAAAAGATTTCTTTCATAGAGTAGAGATCAGCTATAAGAAGGTTTTGTGAAAACAGACCTCTAAGTGGTGTTGCAGGGGAATAAGCGGCGTAAGAGATAAATATTTTCGTTTTTAAACTATTTGACCTACCTGCTTGAAAATTGGTAGGAATGTTTCTTTCATGGAGTAAATATCTGCTACAAAACGGGTTTGGAGAAAATTGACCCCGAAGGGGTGTTGCGGGGGTTAAGGGCAGATATAAATAATTATTTCTATTTTTAAACTATTAGACGCACAGTCTTGAAATTTGATAAGCAGATTCCTCTCATAGGATAGAGATACACTACAAAATGTATTTTGTGAAAATTTACCCCTAGGGGGCGTTGCGGGGGTTCAAGGAGCATTATTGATATATTTTTTTTTTTTTTTTTTTTTTTGCATTTTTTATTTATTGGACGCACAGTCTTCAAATTTTGCTAAGCAGATTCCTTTCATAGAGTTCAATTCCCCTACAAAATGGGTTTTGTGAAAACAGACCTAGAAGTGGCGTTGCGGGGGCTCAAGTGGCGTTATAGACAATTACCCTCATTTTTAAACTGTTAGACGTACAGTCTTGAAATTTGATAAGCAGATTCCTTTCGTAAAGTAGAGAACCGCTACAAAATGGGTTTCGCGAATATCAACTACCAAGTTCAATTTCGGGAAATTAAGAGGCGTAATCGATAAATATTTCCATTTTTAAACTACTTGATCATCCTGCTTGAAAATTGGTAGGCATGTTCTTTTCATGAAATAGAGTTCCTCTAACAAAGAGTAAAATGAAAATTGACCCCCAAAGATGTTTGCGAGGGGTCAAGAGGAGTTACAGAAAAAAATTCCTATTTTTAATTGTTAGACCCATATACTTGAAATTTGTTAAGCATGTTTCTTTTGTTGAATAGGGATCCACTAAGAATAAATTGTAAGCAAATCAAGTTCTGGGTGGTTGCAGGGGGTTACTGGGACGTATTGACAAAAAAAATTACTTTTTTCGAGCTACAAGGACTATAATAATGAAATTTGGTTTGCATTTTTCTTTTGTTGAATTGAAATACGCTAAGAGCGGTTATTTTGGAAAACGGCTCTCAACGGGATTACGGGGATATTTATAGTAAAACTTTTGCTTTTTTCTGTTAGATTTAGACTTGAAATTTGGCTTGCATGTTCAATTTACGGAGTAGAGATCCACCGCGAAAATTGGTTTTGCGGGAATCCACTTGGTTTTTTGGGGTTACGAAAGAGCAAACATCATTCTATACTTCAATTTTAGAGATTTTTAGAAAATACAAATTAGATGAGTTCTGCCCTTTTTATTTATCAAGAGGTGACAGTTACAGGTCTAAGTATATTTTTCAATACAATCGAATTCTTAATGCTAGGACTTAGATATCAATAATTTATACATATATATAAGCAGTAAAAATTTATAAAACATCATGAAATACCCAGCGAAGCGGGCGGGTAACAGCTAGTCTATATATATTATAATAATAAATATGGAATATGTACTTACCTACAAAACTAAAATAAAAAAAAACGCAGACCTTTAAAACCACGTTTAAAGCAAAACGCAAGATTTAAGCATAATAATAACTGCCACAAATACAATAATATCAAATGATGTATTTATTATCAAACAATTTAAAATACATTAAAAAAGAAAAAAATTTCACCTAAAGTTAGTTATCACAGTTATAGTCAGTAGAAGACTTATTCTGCATACTCAGCCAATCTCGAATATTTTGGTTTAGAATTACTAACTGCTAATCTTCAGGCGGTCGCCCCAAAATGTCTTGCCATCCACCGATCGAATTTGATCAACTTAATGTCTACCCCTGCTTTGGAGTGTGAGGCGAGGCTATGAAATCAAAAACTTAAAATAAAAAATTTGATAGTTTTTGATACAACTATGCTTAAAAACTCCTTTTACGGACCATTCAGTTCATTCTACGCAAAAACAGTTACTGATATCTTCAAAAGAAAAGAGGATAGAGAGTGTGGACAACTAAATTAATAAACGCGTAGGCTATGACACGTATAAAAAAAGAAAAGAAATAGGAAATATCCTGCAAAATGTCAACATCATATATGTGTGTGTGCAGCTGGATCAATTCTATTGTTCTCCTTCAAGGCGATTGTAGAAAAGAAATTAGCAATTCTAATAGCCAATCGCATGCTCTAACTGTGTGAGGAGGTATATATGCCGCTAAAGAATAGAAACGGTAGAGAGAAAAAATGGCTTCTGCTACTAAATTGATGAGGTTGTTACGCATTGAAAAAGAATGTTCTAAAGTTAAAACTGCGTCAGTGCAGAAAAATCCATGATGTAATGTGTGGAAAGGTTGTTGAAAGTAAAATAAATAATAAATAATGCCGGTTTTGGAAGTTTTGGAATAATGTAGCAAGTAATGCTGGATAAAGTTTGTGTAGCCTTTCAGGTAGATAGAATAAAAAATATATACCTTTATATTTATATATCAAAGTGATATATGACTATAAGATGATCTTGATGAAAAACTGGCCCTGATAATATTTTTGCCATAAAATTATTTATTTTTTTTTAAAAAAAGGGTACATTTTTTTGTTGTTTTTTTAATTATAATGCTCTTTAAAGGGTGTAAATTCTAATATTCATTTCTAAGAATTTTAAGTACAACAAAACATTTGAATTGTTCTAGTTTAAGAACTATTACCATGAATTTTCTGAAATTTAAATCAGGAAATCTGAAATCGTCATGGAATAATGTTTCTATTCTTCAGTAGAAACAATGTATTCCATTCAAAGGCTTGCTTTTTATATTTGTCTACTATAAAAGCTATAATTTTTTATTAAATTACGTGTAGTCTTTGTCCTGTTTCTGTATCTCTAAAAAAAATGCAGTCTAATAACTATTGTGTGTGTGTTTATACCCATATAAATATTACTGATTAAAAATACTATCCTTCGAAGCCTAATAAAAACCATGTTTTTCGACAGTTGTTACCAATCCTCTTTAAATTGAACTTTAAAGTCATCCCTATTTTGAATCTTATGAAGTAAAATTGTTCGTTGATTTCGTTGGGTAAAAAATCATTTTCCTGATTATTAGTTTAATGATTTTTTTTCCAAACCATAATAATTTTAAAATTTAAATGGAATCTGTTTAAATGGAGATGATTCCAACTATGCATAGTTAAAATAATTTGATACAGTTTAATCTAATGTAATAGAGTATTAAAATTGTGACTTTTAGAATAAAGTTAATGTTAAAGGTTTTTGATCGAGTGAAATTACTCTCAGAACTTGTCATTTATGGTCTTTATAACCACATTACCTCTCAACTTGACTTCTATCGTATATGTTTGTTCTAGAAAATACGCCAAATAGAATTGATGTTTCCATGAATTGACATTGTTTAGCGTCTTTTTTCTTGCTTTAGTTTTTATTATCGCCGTATTAGAAAATCCTTGTCTGAGATTAGATTTACTTTCCACATATTCATTTTGTTTTACTTAAATTTAAAAATATAATAGATTCCAAATAATCTTTTGGTTAGCTCTTTCACCAATTTCATTCTTCGAGGTACGATTTCAGTACGATTCAGATGACAAAAATCGATCAAAAAAATAGAATCAATTTTTTTTTTAGCTTAAATTTTTTTTTGTATATTTTTTTCGATTATCTCATAAAAATTGAGAGGTCTAAGTTTAAAAATTCCAAAGTTATGATAACTTTTATGTTAATTTGTGTTCACATTCTAATTGCAAGTCAAAACTCGAAACTGATTATCTTAAATCAAAAACAAACAAACAAAATTCTCTATTTTTCTTTATTTATATAAAGTTTTAAGGCTTTTTTTTACTATTGTGTCAAATATTTTGATATTTTTTCTCCGTATTGCTATTGATACATGTAACAAAAAATTATATGAACTTTGACTCAAAATAATTCTTAGTTTTCAAATAATAGTTGGATTTAGAATTTACACATTTTTTAAAGGAATTTTTAATAAGCATTCATAAAAAATTACTTTCATGTTATCTCAAAACCCATAAAAAGGTTTGATATATTTCATATAAATTTGACGTACTTGTAAAACAAATTTCATGTCTGTAGGTCAATGTCAATTATTGTGGGAGGAAACGCATTTTAAAATTACTTTATGAATTTTGAAAGTTTCTTAAAAAAAAAATTGTAATTTTTTGTTTTTGTGGCATTTTGAGCACATTCCTATTTTACTTAATATATATACATGTGTGTGCATTAAAATGTTTATAAAGACGATTAAGCCAAAGATTTGTATTTAAATCTTACCATGTCCCCTTAAAATATCTATTTCTCTTAAATTCCAGCCTATAACATTTTATACAAGAGTCATCCATTTTTGGTACCTAAGTATTACTTATTACTCCATACACAGAGGTTACACAAAATCTTACTTCTATGTAAAATACATCTCAGGAAATATTTATGTAATTCAATAAACTGCCATTAATGAAAAACATGTGAACTGTTTTCCCTCCAATCCAGACCAATACTGTTTGCTCTGCTGCTGACAACCCCAATCAGTGTACTGACAATTCACGTTTCGTTGTTTCCTCAGCTGCTGAAATTGAATCAAATACGTGTCTCTAAAGTTAGACCATGCTTACAGATGTATTTACATGAGGGAGCACATGACAGAAACGTGATTAGTTTAGTAGATCATCACGAATTTTGTAGATTTTGATTCGACACTCGGAAGACCACCTGGTATCGTTTTCAAACTTTAACCATTCAACCAGGATTGTGATCTGAAGATCACGTGGACATTCATGCACGCAATAGGGTGTAATATGTTTGCGATATGCATAAGTAAATGAGGTTTGTAGAAGATTAACTAAAAAAATGCGAGTGGATGGCCTAAATCAAGAAGTATTTATGTAATATGAAATTTCTGTTTTGGTTTATTCTACAGCGTGTACTAGCATGTGTATTTTGGATTTCTTGTACGGTGTAATCGTTATAAATGTTTATATTATTCGTATAATCGGATCAAGGAGGACATAAGGCTCTATGCTTTTGTTTTCTGTTTTTCAAGAATTGAATGTTTTTGGGAGAGTTTAGCTCTTCCCTTGTAAGTAGAACACATCTGCTTCCTTTCATATATCGATAATAAAAGCTAAATAGAACTAAATAAAAAAAGAATATGTGAATTTTGATATAGTATGAATTATTAAAGAAAACTTAATAGGGTCAAGTGCATAAAAGTTTGTACAATAGAATCCGTTCAAGAAATGGAACAATTTGTATAATCTAGATAAATCGTACTTCATCGTAAATGTTTTTATTTACAATGAAGCTCTGAACAAGTAAAACGGGTAGGGGGGGGGGGATCCGATCGGTTTTAAACTTAACCCTTTGTTACATACGAATAACCTGTAGAAGTAAAAAGAAAAGGTTTGTTTGTTTTTTCCATTTTAAATGGCCACAGAAATAATAAAAAACATCAATTTTTTCCAAATTTCATTTTAAATAATCGCTACATTTTTTCCACACTACACACAGTTGCTCGTATGCATATTCATAGCATGCATAAACATATCTTTATGATTACTTTTTTACCATCTTGTTGGTGAAAACGGGGGGAAACAGTCAGATTTTACATCAATGCATTAATACACTATACATGTGATGTGTTTTCTGGAACATAACTCTATTTTACACCTTTGAGCTGTATTTGCAGTGTGTCGAGGGAACTCTTCCACTCCATCACAACGGACATCCTTCAGAACGAAGCTGACCTTAATGGGCAAACTGTTCTTTGATTTGTTATAGCATTTGAAATTATTTCCTGTCTTGTTTACGGGGACCACTACTACCTTCTGAAAAGTAAATCTATAACAGGAATATACATACAAATCCCCCCAAAATACCTCTTCGTCAATTGTTATGAATCTTACTACTGAATGTATTCTCTTAAGTTTCACCTTCGTTTATTCTCCTCCCCCCACCCCACCCCTATGAAAAATTCTCATAGAAATCAGTTTCACCCTCAAAGGGTCCATTCGAACATTACTGCATCTTTATCAGGTGTAATGGATGTCCATGGAAAGTATTATATGACTGTATAAATGCAACCAAGGAATTAGAATTTTGGTATCAAAAATAAAACATGCAACCAGTTTCATCCATACCAGTGAAATAATAAGCCTTCAACTGCAAAACTATCTATGAACACATCACCATTGTCAATTGCCATATTACGCCGAATCTGCCCTGCCCGTCTGCTTGCCCTATGACAAAAATGAAAAAGCTGACACAGTCCCCCAACAAAATAACAAATTCCCAGTGCCAAAGCTATCTTACTGCCGCATCACATTTAAACCATTGTTGAGAAACTAACTGATTCCCACACTTACCACTCTGTGGGGGATTATTACCCAACCTGTAATTGTGAGTGACATGATTCCCTGATTGCATGGGCATTTTCTACAGTTAAATCCCACCGCCTTTTATCAAACCTGTACCTCAATCCAGCACGAAAGGCGATTTAAAGATGCATATTGGATCCCACTAGCAGCAAGAATCGTCGACTTGAGGTGATGCGACCAGTCGAGGAATCATTGTCTAGCGATTATCGATTTGATTTCAAACAGCCAACCTACGTGACTATGCGTTTTGAATGGTAAATCGTGAATGGCAGATCGGAGAATGAATAAATGAAGAAACAAAAACCAGAGAAGAGGCTTTATCCCCCTCTTTTTTTTCTCCTTCCGAGTATTAAGGTGGGGGTTTTGTTTTGAATGTCTGACCGGAAATAGTTCGCCGGGTCATCTTTCTTCCGGGGTTGAAGATGGAGGCCAATTATGCGGGAGATAAGGTACTTATGCAAATTGTTTTGAATTAAGTAACTTTTTAAATGTGTTGTTTGATGCTGCTTTTTTTTTGCACGATTCGACGGTTTTCTCAAGGTCGATTCGCCAGAGTACATGCGCGTGTGAAAGTGTGTGTATGTAGGGCAGTGTTGGTAATAGAGCATGTGTTTTCTGCAGTTTATTTGAAGGATTACCGGTACTCAATAAGGCATGTAATACAAAACGATTTGAATAGGCTTTTTGTGTTTTTCCGTAAGTAATGGTAGAATAATTTGTTTTGTTTGATTGGTACCGTAGATATATATTGGCGTCAGTAGCGTAAACATCTCTCTTATGGAGTGGGTTGGGGAAGGGTACAGTCTAAAAACAAGCAAACGTAAGCACCGATGGGGAATTTCTATGATAAAAATTAAATATCTGTTGGTCTATGGGCCAATGAAATTACATTTTTTTCTTTTATGTATAATATATCACCGTCTGGTTTGGTTTATTTGCACATAGCTATATGACGAACTGAGTAAATAATAAACTTTGCGTCAACACATCGACAAAAAAAATTATTACATTCTTTCCGCATCATACCTGGTAAAAGTAAAGAGTGACAAAAATGCTCGCCGTCAAAACAACGTATTCAGCTGCAATTGATTCAAATATTATTCCTTTTCTACATTTTTCAAACCGCAGATGGTGTGTTACACTTCCAGCCACCGCTTTTTCAGATCTAAATTCCTTTTTTACACGCTCCCTTTTTAAATATTTGTCGTTCCAATTTTTAATACATACATAACGAGAAAGAAAAGCAAATTAATTTTATGAAAGGTTTTTTTCCCATGAAATATTTATTTTCACATTCTTTGATCGTTGTTTTGCGTTTTAACTAGAACAGTAAAAAAGTCATTCTGTAGTAAAAGTAATTCACTAATATTTATACTTTCATTTATATATCTTTTTTTTTTTATATTCATATAACCGGTTGCTTACAAATGACATTGATCAATTACCTAGTTTAAAAAATTTATTATTATGAAGCATTCTTTTCCATGATGTAATAAAAAAACTAGTTCTTATTGCGTCATAACAACTATGGTTTTCCCGTGAACGTGATCTATGGATTCATAGAAACTTATAATACACGTTTTTAAAAATATAAGGAAATTTGAAAGTATTACCGATGTTCCAGATATTTGAAGAAAAAAAAAGGAAATGGATTAGAAATGTATTGTTTCTTTCATATGCAGTTGTTTCTATAGGTATGGATTCAGAGCACTGAGCAAGTTCCTCAAATTCTCATTTTTGAAAGTTCTTCCTTTTTAAATTCACACAAACCTCGCTTTGGTCTATTTAAAATAATTAAATAGGGGATACAATTGGACGTCTATTTATTGAAGTCGCTAAATCCCGAAAAAAGTTCGTTGTATGAAAATTCGAAAAACAGCGATGAATCTTTTAAAATACTTTAAAAACCACATAAATTGTTTTTTAATTCATAAACACTATGTATTATTTGAAAAAAGATCTTCGATATTTCGTAAGAGAGATTGTCCAGTTAATACACTGTATTTTCTCTCACTTCATAAATTTTTTATATTAAACTAATTAATTTTGTAACGACATTTTTCTAATTTTAGACATACATTATTTTATAAGCAGTAATTTTGAGCATACACTACACACATGCATCCTTAAATTTAATTACTGATAAAATCTTTTAGTTTTATTCGAATGTTTTTGTTTGAAAAATTATGTCCATTTCATTGCTCTGGGTGAGTCAGGCACCTGGAAATACTAATTCAAGGTCATTGATCACCATAAAATGTGCTATTAGGGAGAATGCTTTGAAAAATGTCCCTGAAATATTTTAAAAGTAGGGAGAGAAAAAATCTAATTAAAAGAGAAAAAGTTCGTTATATAAAAAAATTGCACTTAGCTATTGGGAGGTTATTTTACAAAGAAAATAGCAAAATGTTCTTGGTTCCAGGAAAAATTTCGCAAAATAGAGGTTTATTATATAGAAGTTCGACTTTTTTTTTTTGTGTGTGTGGAAAAATCGTGATTTAGAATGGGTTTATATGTTTGACAGGGTTTGGTTTTGTACAGCTTGCATGATAAATCCTTTTTTATAAATAACATTGAAGAAAACAGATATCTTATATTAAAACTGCATATTATTGCTTTCCATTTATTTTTAGGCCGTATGCACTTAAATTGCACTTATAATATGCATATCGATATATATATATATATGTGTGTGTGTGTGGTGTGTGTGTGTGTGTTGTGTAATATAAAATAGATATTTATATTCGTAACCCTTAAAGTTAAACGTGCGTTGATGTTAAATGAATGCAATATTTTGTCACCCTCCAGACACTAAACTTTCCCTACAGACAATACCGCCGCTGTCTAGAGGCACAGAACCTGTAGACTCCTGGAAAACCCCATTAATCATAGCTTTGGGGAATTTGCCTGTTCACTATCT
>BMAO01008799.1:0-21829 GCA_019973975.1 Trichonephila clavata | reverse complement strand
TTATATATGTGAGAGTTCATGAGAAATAACTTCTCAAAAATGTTTAACAAAAACATTTTATTTGGTTTTAACATCTAGGGGACAATTTACATTCATTTAAAGAGCTAAACAACACAGCCGTCGGCTACATGCCGTGAGCCAGAACACAGACTGACTAAACTATTTCATTTCGAAATCATGCAATTGCATAAAAAAAAAGACAGCCAATCAGCGGCTCGCACTACAGGCGCTTCGAACGGATATGAAAAAATAAATAATCCTTGAATAAAAAGAAAAGTTTGAGTGTCAATCATTTCGGCCGGCGGGAAAGAAGAAAAAGAGTGATACTTCCTTTCCCTCTTCAAATCCCACAACTCGGCCGTCCTGACATGTCGCTGTCCTCAGCGAACGCGAGTATAAAACAATTTAGAACGGAAGCATCCTGTAATGCTTACAATCAAATTACATTCAAAAATAACACTGACATAAAAATACACTATGAAGCAATTTGAAAAGAAATACAATAAATCACAAATGATAAACACTTCAAATTATAAAAAAAAAAAAGTTCACAAATTAAACACTTAAAAATAAATGCACAGTAGAAGTATGTGGAAGTATGAGCCATAAAAATAACACACGTAGAAAAATGCCAAAGGAAAATTACTAAGGGAACAAAAAAAAAAAAAAAATGCCTATCCAAAAGGTTTCATTAGGTCGACAGCTGTTGTCGTTTGGTTTGGGCCTGCATGATTCCCTATCTTGGATACCTCGTATCTTCCTTTGCCGTTGACCTGAGTCACTTCATATGGTCCGAAAAATTTGGGTCTAAGCTTTAGACCAGTTCCAAACTGAGTTCGTTGGATGGCCACGATGTCACCGATCTTGTATTCGGTAGCTTCCTTACACTTCTTGTTGTGCTGCTTCCTATTTTCGTCTTGGATTTTGAGAATGTTTTTAACAGCTTCTGATCTAAGCTTGTTTCTTTGATCGTTGAATTCTTTGAACATCTCTTCGATAAGGATTTCTCTTATGGCGATGTCTTCGCTGCTTCTCATCTTTACACCTGTCAGAAGTTCGAATGGTGTAAACTTAGTGCTACGACAGATGGTGTCATTCAAAATTCTTTGTGCTTCTGGCACGTGCTTGAACCACTTCGTGGGGTCTTCAAGGGTAAGCTTGGTCAGTGCTGGAATTAGGGTTCTATGAACTCGTTCGACTTGACCATTCCCACGTGGTACTCCTGTTGCAATTTGCAGATGCAGGATATTTTCTTTTTCACAGTACTCTTTGAAGCTGTTCGATGTGAACGCTGCTCCTCTGTCGGTGATTATCCGGACTGGGTTTCCAAATGTTTTCTGTTGAAGTCTAAGTTTCTCCAACGTGTCTTCAGCGGATACGGACTTCGTAGGATAGAGCCACACGAATTTCGAAAACGCATCTACGACAGTCAGAATATGCTGATAATTCTTGTTTGTCGAGGGCATTGGTCCTATGAAGTCTACATGGTAGGTGTGGAGAGGGGTATCTTCTTTGGGAATTGGATGCAACATCCCCTCTTTCTTGCCGGTTTTCTTGTTTGCAAGGATGCATGGTATACAATGCGCTATTGTGTTTTCCACTTTAGACTGCAATTTCGGAATGTAAAACTCCTGCTTCACAATATCTGTTGTTTTGGCGACTGCAAAATGTCCTTTCTCGTGAGCCATCTTGATCAGCTCTGTCTGCATTCCTTCTGGTACTACGACTAATTCTCGGCCATTTTCTTACTTATACAGGATCTTATTCTTCATGAAGTACTCTTGATCTTGGCCCTCGTTCAATAAGGACTTAAGAGTGGTGATGTAGTCGTCCTTTTCTTGGGATATCCTTAATTTTGCTGTGATATTATCGGTAATTATCATTATAGGATACCTGCTCAATGCATCAACATGTCGCATCTTTTGTCCTGCTCTATGTTCTATTTCGTATTCGAATTCCTCTAAGAGGAAGGCCCATCTTGCGATACGTGTAACCAGGTCTTTTTTGCTCATCGTCATCTGAAAAGCGGAGCAGTCTGTCACAATCTTGAACTTATTGCCGAATAGGTAGACCCTAAACTTCTTGAGGGCTTGCACAATGGCTAAGACCTCCAGCTCATAACTACTGTATTTTTCTTCGGCTGGGCTAGTCTTTCGGGACATATAATAGACAGGATGCAACATTCCGTCATCAGCTTCTTGAAGTAGTACGGCACCGTAGCCGTATTTACTCGCATCAGTGTGCAACTCAGTTCTTGTACCTTGCCTGAATATCCTTAGGACAGGGCTTTCAGACAGCGTCTCCTTAAGTCTCTCAAAAGCTTCTTTCTGTACGACTTCAAACGTAAACGGATGATCTTTTTTAAGTAGATCACTCAATGGTTTGGCGATACCGGCATATCCTGGGATGAATTTCCGGAAGTAACTAGTTAAACCCAAAAAACTTTGTACTTGTTTAACTGTCTTAGGAGTAGTGTAATTCTTAACTGCTTGAGTCTTCGAATCTGAAGGTCGTATGGTTCCTTCCTTCACAACGTACCCAAGAAACTCAACTTCTTTTTTCAGGAACTGACACTTTTTAAACTTGAATTCAAGTCCATATTTCACTGCCAAATCAAATACTTTCTTTAGCTTTCTAAGACCATCTGCTTCATCCAAAGAAGGTATTATTAGGTCATCCATATAAGTTATTACTGTACCTTCACTTATTAGTTGTCTATAAATGCTATTTACATATCTCTGGAAAACTCCTGGGCTTGTACTTAGGCCAAACGGGACTTTATTAAATTCGTACTGCCCATCAGGTACAATGAAAGATGTATATTTTTTGCTGTCTTCGTCAACATTTACGTGGAAAAAGCCATTCTTCAGATCAAGGGTTGTGAATACTCGAGCCTCTTGAAGTCTATCTAGTACATCCTCGATTAAAGGAAGTGAAAATCTGTCCTTTACCAGCTTCCGGTTCAACTGTCGATAGTCCACACAGAGTCTTGTTGAGTGGTCTTTCTTCTTTACTAAAACTATCAGACTAGCATAATCCGACGAACTAGGGCGAATGATTCCATCTCTGATCCATTCGTCGATTTGTTTATTGACCTCTTGTCGTTCTGGAAACGAGAGTCTTCTAGCTCTTTGATAAACTGGTATTTCGTCTTCAAGGATGATCTTCATTGATACATCCGTAGATTCCGTCTTCTTTGGTTGATACGAAGACACCATGTCTTCAACGCGACAGGCAATTTCAGCATTCTGAATGTGTCGCAGGTCTAACTCGTCTTGCTCTTCTTTCTTCGAAATGTTGAAAATCCAATCTGGAGATTCTGGTTTCACCTTTTCTTCATGAAAAGGACAGGGAGCATGGGCGAGGAATGCTGACCCAATGATTGCCTCAAACTTAAGAGCTGCGCTGGGGACAACTTGAAAGTCTAGACGGCAAACGTGTCCGTCTATCTCCACAACATGTCTGAAGGATCCAAGTGTTTTAACTTGTCCCTGACCAAGTCCGGTCAGGACCGTTGATTCTCTCCAAAGTTTAGTTTTTGGATTCATCCTCTTGTAGACGTCAAAACGCATGAGGTTGCGTACACTGCCTGTATCCAATAAGGCTGTGACGACAAAGTCTCCTATCTTGACCTGTCTTGTAAACTTCTGCAAATCTACATCTGGATATTCCATTGCTTCTTCTGGTACTTCATTGACGATGTGAACAGGATGCGTGTCAGAGTGCGTGTTGATCTCATTCCCTTGACTTCTTCTTAATTCGGGACATGCATTTCTTAGGTGGTCAGGAGAATCGCACTCATAGCAACGAAAATTCTTCTGTCCAGAAGTCTTGCTTTGGGCTGGCATGGAACCTCTGCCTCCCGGTTCAGTCTTTGTTTGACGTTTATCGTAGAATCTCGTGTGATTCTCTGTAGATCTACCATGGTTGTCATTATATTTTCCACGGTTGTCTCTAAACCTTGCATGGTTGTCGCTAAGTTTTCTGCGATTATCTTGGAACCTTGATTTGTCGTTATGACTGGGACGACTCTCATTCTGTTTCCTACCGTGGTGGTTATTTCTTAAGCTATCTTTTAAGCTTTCAAATTCGTCGAATTTATTGGCGAGTTCTTCAGGCTGTTTCAATTCGAGCCACTCTCCAAAAAAATGAACTTTAATATCCTCAGGAGCTTTTGCCTTTATTCGCTCAGCAATAAGTAGGTTTACTAAGCCTTCAAAAGTGCTTATCTCTAGAGTAGAAATCCATTCCCTAAAGTAGCAACTTAATTCGTGGGCGAAACTACGCCAAGTCTATTCAGGGTCCTTTTGATGTCTGTAAAATAGAGCTTTAAGTTTTTCTGCAGACAACTTGTACTTTTTCAAAACCAGCTCCTTAACATAGTCGTAGTTATTCGCGTTTTCAGCTGTCTCCCTCGCCAACATGTTAGAGATCTCCGGAGGCATCACATGGAGTAGGTAAACTACCCATTCTTCTCTTGGTACTCTGGCCATCTCAGCTCGCCTCTCAAAGTTGACGAGAAAAAGACTCATCTCATCTTTCTTCTCATCAAACTTAGGCGTGATTTGTGCCAAAGGGATCTTATGATGAATCTCCTCAGTTCTTCCAGGGGGCGTCGTGGCTGCTGGGGCTGCCTGCAATTCTAAACGTCGGATCTCTAAACGTTGTAATTCAATTTGCCGCTGCTCAGCCTCAGCTTCACGTTCAAGTCGTCGCTGCTCAGCTTCACGTTCAAGTCGTTGCTGCTCAGCTTCACGTTGTTGCTGTTCAGCTTCACGTTCAAGTCGTTGCTGCTCAGCTTCACGTTCAAGTCGTTGCTGCTCAGCTTCACGTTCAAGTCGTTGCTGCTCAGCTTCACGTTCAAGTCGTTGCTGCTCAGCTTCACGTTCAAGTCGTTGCTGCTCAGCTTCACGTTCAAGTCGTTGCTGCTCAGCTTCACGTTCAAGTCGTTGCCGCTCAGCTTCATGTTCAAGTTGCTGACGCTCAGCTTCTGCTTCTTCAAGTCTTTCTCCGATTATTCTATCCAACATAATTCGGACTGCCTCTTCGTTAAAATTCTTACTTTCAAGAATTATGTGCTTAATGTCGGGAACTCTGCTGTTCGGTGGCACATTTTCACCGAGTTCTTCACAGACGTTCACCAGATCCGCCTTTTTACCTTTCGCTAAAAATGCCATTACGAAAGAGTTCGGTACTTAATGAGGCACTAGTAATAATTAGCTTCTAAAAAATTATCAATACTGACTTTTATAATTGGAAAAAAACAAAAAGAAATCCAATACTAACATTCAAAGACACTACCTTTATATTGAAAAATAATATCTACCATAACAAACAAGAACTATGCACTGTTATGCACACCACTGGTGTTTATAATCTTTTTAATTACACCCTAACAACTTTTAAGATTTAAAAAAAAACAAGGTTAAATTTAGACTGCGCGTTAGGCAATGACTTCATGCACAAGTCAGTGAATTTTATCCTTTCAAACACAATTAGAATTTAATTGGCTCATACCTCGTTAAAGAGATATTAATCACAAATATGTTATACGTAATATGATTATATTCACTTTTCAACAATATGCACGTGCAATGTAGTACCAACACAATAGTCACAATGCTTACCTAGTACTGCACTATCAAACAGTGTGGATCACAAGATTTACTCAACTCTGGTACTATACCAACAGCTAACACTTACTATAAAGATTTTTCATTCTTATTTGACAAGATAAATCATAACTTATTCATAAACACTGGTTTTAAATCACAACTGTGGACCTAGTTTCGGTTTTAAAAAAAGAAAATCTACTTTCGTTTTCAAAAGAAATAAAATCTACTTTCGTTTTTTAAAAGAAAGAAAATGTACTTTTTTCTGTTATCAAATAACCTGAAATTAGTATTCTAAGCATTTCTTAACACACACAATGATTAAGAATAACTGAACTCACTTGAAAAGGAATTAAATCCTATTAGCGCAAAACATTACACAGTACTGTAATACTTTCAAAAAAAACCAAAAATATCAATAAAATTACTAAATCTATACTAAAATTGATCAAATTCAACCGAAACTTGCATGAAAAGAATATCATATTATCACAAAATATATAACACTGTAATGTAATACTTTCAAAAACATCAATACTATTACCAAATCTATTCTAAAATTGATCAAATAAAAATATCAATAATCGAAACAACAATACTGATCAAGTTAACGATTTGAAATTATTCACTTTTCACAACTAAAAAAGCATAGCACCATAAATCAAAATTTGGTGAAAATCAAAACAGTACTTATCTTGACTCTTCAGGTAGTCCACACTTGAAATATACACCGGACACTGGTGAAAACGAAACACGAGATTGTCACTGACGAAACACGAGACTGTCACTGACGCAATACAGCAAGATCACTGAACTTTTTGAGTCCACTAGGCAGGACTATAGATGAACACACACAAAAGCGAAACGGTGCCGGACAAAAAACCAGACGAGGAAACTGTAGGGCCGGAGCGAGAATGAAGCCCGAAACGAAACTGGAATCCGGAACACTGGAACCCGAACGAAACTGGAATCCGCAACACTGGAGCCCGGAACACAACTGGAATCCGCAAAACTGGAGCCCGGAACACAACTGGAATCCGCAAAACTGGAGCCCGGAACAATACTGGAATCCGCAAAACTGGAGCCCGGAACAATACTGGAATCCGCAAAACTGGAGCCCGGAACAAAATCGTAACGGCTTCCTAAAAGCCGAGAGACAGTTGGCTGTTTTTTTTCTCACGCAAGCATATCAGAGCCGACAAACAAATCTGCGGGGATTTCCCTAAAATTCAATCCCGGCTACGAACCCCCAATCTGTGAGAGTTCATGAGAAATAACTTCTCAAAAACGTTTAACAAAAACATTTTATTTGGTTTTAACATCTAGGGGACAATTTACATTCATTTAAAGAGCTAAACAACACAGCCGTCGGCTACATGCCGTGAGCCAGAACACAGACTGACTAAACTATTTCATTTCGAAATCATGCAATTGCATAAAAAAAAAGACAGCCAATCAGCGGCTCGCACTACAGGCGCTTCGAACGGATATGAAAAAATAAATAATCCTTGAATAAAAAGAAAAGTTTGAGTGTCAATCATTTCGGCCGGCGGGAAAGAAGAAAAAGAGTGATACTTCCTTTCCCTCTTCAAATCCCACATATATATTAGGCCCGGGACTTATTGGCTGATGTGTTATTACTCAAGAAAATGGGGATGAACACGTGTCATTATTTTTCTGATCTACACATTCACGTCGACTGAGGGATTTATTGTTTACTGACGTCACAATTCAAAGCAACACGAGGGTCTTCGTCATTTTAAACATCGGTTAAGGGACGAGGAATACCACTCTTCAAATTTCCACACCGCGCCAACGTGAGCTTCGCTATCCCTCTACAGGGCGGGTTTTCACTCAAACTCGCGACCCAACAACCCTGGGTTCAAGATCTTGACCATACCGCGTTCTTCAAGTAAGAATGAAATCTTCAGTCAGAAGATATTTTAAAAAGTTATCTTGGTTTCATAACTAAAATTAACAAGCGCTTTTCTATGTGTCAGAGGCGCATGCCGTCGTCTAGACATTATCGCAGCAACTTTTTTTTTGGGGGGGGGGGATAGTGTTAAATAGCATTTGTTCCTTTCTGAATACGGAACAAGTTACCAAAAAAAAAAAAAAAAACAGGACATACGGCCACTTCACGAAAGCAAAGAAAACTTTCTTTTTCCAAGAAACAAAAGAATGGGAAATTTTTTTTAAAAATAAATTAAAAATAAAATTGCTTTTAAACAAAAGTATTAAAGTAAAAGGTGAATATGATGATTCCAAAAAAAGAAATTCACTCAATTTCCTTACCAGACGATAAGAATAGATGCAAGATTTGTTCCACAATGTGCGATTTTCATGTTTGGAAATAAATCGAGACTAAACAATGAAGTGAAAACTCACGAGTTTCTAATTCAAAAAACTTAAAGGCGATTGTAAAACTAACTATCTCGTATTACAGGAGCGGGCACAAAAAATTTTCAGGGGGGGGGGGGGGAGTCCATGGTCGAAAGTCCCTCAACTCGTATCATACTTCAAGACAACACCAATTGATTCTTCCGATTTTGTCTATTTTGTTAAGAAAAAACAGTAAACAATAAATTACTAAATTAATAATTAGCATTAATTAATAAAATAAATTGTTAATTTCAATTACTTAATTAAATTTTACGCTATATAAAAAATAGGATTATCATCAATCGAAAAAAACTCAAAGGCTTTGAGGTGTGTCCAGACCCATAGGATACCTCCCTTGTCTGCGCCACAGCATAATACATTACACTTTCGTAGCCTTTTTAAAAATTCCTTTAACCCGGTATATTTATCAAATTCGCGACTTCTGAAACATCAACAAGAAATTATGTCGGTTAATTATATAAAAAAATCATTATTGTTTTATAGTCAACTGTTGGAAGAAGGATGCCTTTGTGTAACGGCAACGAATAAAATCCACAAAATCTGAACAGAGAGAAAAGTGCTTATGTTCTGGCTTTGCTGTCCTACAGAAAGCAGCACAGTTAGTACCTTTCTAATCTGAGGCGATTCCTTTTTTTGTTTAGAGTATAAACACATATAAAACGTGATCCATATTTCGTCTCCTATACGGCAATGGTAAAAAAGCTTTCACTTCACACAAGTGATTTCGCTTCACTTCAAGTGAAAAATTACTTATTTATAGAACATTTGGAAATTTTAAAAACGCAGAGTATGAATCACAGCATTGCAAATATTCATAAAAATTGAGACTTTTTTTCTGTTTAAAACTGATTTCCGCCTTTAGTTCAGGCTTTCGTGTGTATTGGACATTATATACCTGATATATTTTTTTTTTTACTTTAATTGATTCTTTTTTTTTATTAATGCTGTACTTTGAATTTGAACGTGGGCTATTGGCGATGAACCTCATTATTTTAAATCGCAGTCAAGTGACTATGACAACATCTGTGCGCGGTTACCCTCCTTCCCAAGTTCCCACACCACTCCAAAGGGTGCGAATGTTTAACGTGCGGTTTTAAATGGCACTAAGTTTCGGACCCCCGACACGACCACGCCGGCAATGAGTTCGCGACTATGACCACTCGGCCACCGTCCTTTGTATTTACCAACTATATGGGAGAAAAAGCATTTCACCCCTACTTATCCCAAGAAGATTATTAAAACCTTATTTCGATTCTAAAATCTCAGAAACGGAAATGTAGGTTCAATTATCAAAACAATTAAAGTATCCGACTGGTTGCGACAACTTTAAAAAAAAAATGGAGATATGTGGATTTTGTTGTTGTTTTTAGATTTTTTTTAGTACATTTAAAGAAAAATATGCTAAAATTAAGGAGAGAAAATAAATTATTATAACTAAAATGGGAAAAAATGGGTAAAAAGTGACAAAAAATAACATAAACGCGGTCCATTCTGTACCAAAGGTTTATGAGCAAATTTTCATTTTTTCAATTCTGTTGTGTTGCTATATAATTCATTGTCGAAATGACCTTCAGGATAAGAGATATTTTAATTTTTACAAAAACTAGAGCACTTTAATCTCAGTTACTATATGAAATTGCTTAAGAAAACAGTGATCATATTCACAGAAGGGACTGTAAATTTTGTAATAAATCTGAAGGTTAAAACACTTCTACTGTTATACAGAACTTACACAAAAAATTTCAGTAGATTATTTTCAAAACTTTTTGAGCAATCGCCGACCCCGTGCACGCGCGTTTGATTATTTTCAAAAAACCACATTTCGAGTAAAACGCGTTTTAAAGTGTGACATCTTGCTTAAAGTAATGGCATCTGCTTTTACTAAAATACTTGTAGTTTTTGTTCTAGTGAACGGAAAATGATAGACTTGGTACTTTTATAAAGCTAATAAGATGGCCTATAAAATAATTTAAAAAATGTCAATTTTTGGCAAAATTTACAATTTTAGGGTATTTGGATACCTTAATTTGGCAGCCCCAATCCCAGAAATACATTTTAAAAAATCAAATTTCGAAAATTTTTCACAAAAAACATGATATACTATATTTTTGACATTTTCATAAAGCATTGGGTTCAAATGACGCGGGTATTTCAAATTGCAGCACATCCCCGATTGAGGAAGAAACTATAGCTTTGAACAAACACATATAAAAAAAGGCCACAAAAATTAATGAACATGTTTTCCATTCAGTAATTGGTTTATTTTTCAACAGTATCTCTTCTTTCCCGCAGAAGCCAGGGAGAAAAAAATGCACCACGAAGAAGGAACTCGTTCTGTTTTCTTGAATGGGAACAAAGTTTCGATACAAAACGATTTGAGTACTCGCGATTTCGGAGCATTACTGTCCTCATTTGAAAGATCGATTGTTCATTTGCAAACTGCCTGCGGCGAGAGTACTCGGGTAACACGACAAGGAAAATAAATAAACAAATATAACAGAGTAAGAGATAAACAAAGATAAAAAGATAAACAAAGATAAGAGAGTTCTCAAGTTAAAGGAGATGGAAAAGCAGCAGTTGTGTTAAATTAGTTGTCAAACAACAAAGACGACACTCGGGCCACTAAAAAATTACTACACTATATTACATGAGGTGGATTCATTGTTAGTTAACGATGCTTACTGGTGAAGGACTGCTGAACCACGATCGAGTTACGAAGACCAACCACCTTAATAGACACTACATACAACACCCCCCCCCCCCATTCCTTCTTCCAGATTCTCTACATCAGAAGTTCCCAAACTTTGTCTCATAGACCTCTTGCCATGTGTATCGGTTTGGGGTAGATCCCTGCTTACGTAAAATTGAATTTTTGCAAATTTATTAGCTTAAATGTGCTTATGACAGCTGGTGCAGAGCTGCTTACTTTAAAAGATTTAAATTTCTAACTGTAGTGAAGTTGGGAAACACAAGTGAAACTTAGCACATATTAATTAAAAATTTAAGTGATACGCAAAATAACTGATTAAAAAACAAATTTTTATAATAATACGGATGAATCTGGTGCTACAAAAAAAATTTCCAACATTTGTCATAATTCTTGTCAGGTTTAACCCTAAATTTCCTCGGTTAGTAGTGTCCAACCGACAACCGCACTGAAACTCCTCACTAGGAAAAGCAAAAAAACGTTCTCCAATACTATATAATTCGAGATAAGTAACAGGTATGTCTCTTTAAATCCAAAATTGCTGACATCCGTTTCTAAACTTTAAGATCTCCATTACTTCCTATTCCGATCAATTCATCTTGTAATATGATATTTTTTCAAAGTGACCATAGGAATTCATTGCCTTCTGTGGTAATTAAAATCTGGTTTCCATTTGGTTAAATTTTCCTTTAAAATTAAAATTACGATCTGGTTTAATGAGAACTATTGTAGACCCCCATTTACATCTCATGGACCTCCACATTGTTTTCTTGCTGTCGTGGACCCCTTGCAGGTCGTCATTGACCCCTGGGGGTCTATATAAACCACTTTGGTCGTCATAGAGCTCACTGCTCTACAAGATAGGTCTTTAGTGGAATCAGGAATCAAACCCACGACTTGACAGGGACAATGAGCTCGCAATCACTCAGTATATTATACGATTTCGAAGAACTTGATACATAATGCTTTATAACCCCCTGTTATTTTTTCCACACCGGTCTTTTCATTAATTAGTATCCGTTACCCCCTCCCATTATAGATTATACAAACATTGTGTACAATTATATAAATAATGACAGTTTTGAGAGAAAAATGAACGGTATCATCCCCTTCTCCACATTTTTTGAAAAATTGCAAAGTATATCTTCACTTATATCATCATTGAACTCGCGTACACTTTTTTTTTTAAGTCCAGAAGTCAAATTACATCATTAGTTTTGACTTACTCCACTTTTTATTTATAAACGAACTAATAGCATGTTTATAACACGTTTATTAACACAAAATCCCTTCTTCCCACATATTTACAAATCCAATGCTGAAACAGAACACAAAAGTAATTTTTAAGTTTCTTTAACTCCATAAAAGTGCCCCCCCCCTACCATAATTTATCAAACCAAATTCAAACCCAAAAGTAGAATGCTATGCCATATGATTTCCAAGTTCTAAATCTGATGCATACAATGTGTCAGAAAGAGGTGAAAAATGTCACCTGAATCTAAATGAGTTTTTTTTTTTATCCTCCCCGTTCCGCAACTTTTTCCTTTCTTTGTTCCGAAATCCCAACAAAGAAACAAATTTCCGTCATAAACATAACAAAAACTCTTTCCTTCGCGTATACTTACTCATTAATCACCTTCGGTTGTAATTATTAGTTTTGTAGTGAGAGATTTTTGCATTCAACCGTTAGCATCAAACAGGTTTCGCAGTAAGAGGGAGATAAAAAGCAAAACTAGAGTAAAATAAAACTTCTGCTAGGTCTAGTTCGCTTTGAAGAAGCCAGTCTGATTAGAACAAATAGTGTTCGCGGGGGCAGATTCATTTTGGTTCAGTAGTAAATTTTTAAATATTTGAAAATTACTTTGAAACAATTCGAAAAGAATCTTACACGAGGCCGTTTTCTTTAATCTAAATTTACCTAATCGCAGCTAGTGGACATAAACTAAAAAACAAAAGTTTTTCAAATGACATTTTTTTTTAAGAACAATCGTAGATTTTTAATCAAAGCAACGTTTCGATAGATTTGATTTTTTTTTACATTTTTTTTTTTTTTTTTTTTTTTTTTTTTTTGGAGCCATAGCAGTTTTATTTACAGACAACACTTCGAAACGCTTTCTTTTACGCATTATTTTTTGGGGACGCAGTTTGTTTTACACACATGCATATATTTATAATAGGTAAAAATGTATTGCTTATTGACGTCTCATTACGAAGCGACATGAGAACTATTGCGCGTTCATTTTGAATTATACTTTACCTGGTACCCCTTCTCCAAACTTTCAATCCACGCCAACGTGAGTACCTTTAACCTCGACAGATTTAACGTGCATTAGCTCCTCAATAAAGCGGATCTTTAGGTACAGGACATGAACTCTCAACTCGACAGAAACAATTCTATCCATTCAGTGGCACAAACAAGGGGGCGGGAACGACCACCCCCATAGCCCTTGATTTTTTTTCGATTGATTACAATCATATCTATATAGTACGCAAAATGTAATTAAATGTTTGTTTATAGTTAATTTTACAAATTAATTTTAATTATTTATTCAATAATTCATTTTTTACTGTTTTTTTTTTTTTTTTTTTTTGTTCTCGAAAATCGATAAAATTAAAATATGTTAGGCGGCGTATTGGAGCATGATACGAGAATGGTGGACTTTCTCCCTCCAGGACCCTCCCCCTCCCCTTTAAAAAACTCCTGTGTGCGCCACTGGCCTAGAAAGAATTAATTTGCAACGGCCCCCATCACACGGCGGGTCTTCAGTGGTACTAGGCTCGAACTTATGACATGCCAGCCACCAGTCCGTGGCATTGACTACTGGACTACCGCGGCTAAACCTGTTGCTTCAGAGAAAGACTGTAATAATCAACTAATAGGTCTAAAATCGGATGGAAATCAGATCGACCTTGGATTCTCTCCCCCCTGAAAAATTCCTGTGCGATTTACTGAGTCCATTAGTTCGCGACCACTCGACTAACGCGGCCACAAATATATAAGATAAAAAGAGATGAAGCAATTGTTAAAAACATCATCAGAGTACACAGAATAAGAGAATAAAACGGATGCTTTCTATTTCTACCATTTAACATGCCTTAAAACAAATTCTAATATTTGATATTAGTGTTTCATGGCTTCCCAGATATCTGAAAACCTTTTGTTTTTCGCAAGTTTCAAACAGCAGTTTTCTAAAAACATTTTTTTTAAAAACTACTGTAAATTTCCAAATTAGAATTAGGGAAAGGGGAGGGAATTTGACCATTAAATCAAATAAAGTGAACATAAGGAAAAAAAGGTTTAGTTAAAGGTGTGTTCCGAGAGACAGATTATCCCTTTGCCCTTTTCTAAAACTTAAACAACATGGAAAATCTTTACCCATCCTTTGGGTAAATACCAACTCATTAGTTGCGGAAAGAAACCAGAACTAATCCTCGATCGTGGGAACGTTGGTCAATGAACCGAATGGAGAACAGCTCTTGCATCTGAACTTGACTTAACGGTTCAAAGGTGCAGAAGGCAGTGCGAGAATCAAACTCGTGAAGCCACAAATTAGCCCATGGCATGAAACATCTTTTAATATGTTCTATTCAAAATCCGACCAAATAAATACTTCATCAAGTTAAAGCCTGCAGCAATCTCTAATATGCTCAGCGGATACAAAACAATATGAATCTTTTTTCATCATTATTAATGAAAAGGTCAGTTAAAAATAGAATACATCTTTTCTGATATTTTCTTAAGAATGTAAACATTACATTTAAAGAAAACAAAAGTGTATTAATCGTAATGTAAAGTAGGAAGTGATGAAACTACCTAGTCGAGATTAATCAACGTACTTTATTCATAAATAATTTTTGTTTATATTTCATTTCAAAACTGTGTGAATAAATGTTTTATTACAGCAATTTCAGCATTAAAAATAATTAAAATTTTTGAGGTTATAGCTATAATTATATTTTTAAAAATCTTAAAAAGAGGTCTTCCCTTACAAAAGCAAGACATTTACCTATTTCGAACAGTTCTGACTCTTTTGGCGTCGTAATACCGTATTAGTCAGGGCAAAGTGTTTCTATATTTTTGTCCAACCCCTGCATTTAGTAACACAAACTTTTCCACAAACCGCATCTGCCAAGATAAAATCGCAACAAGATATCTACATATAAAGTAAGTATGATCGATAATCTTGCTTTTAGATAGAAGTTGATGCCCTACATTTTAAACTACTTTTTTTATTCTATTGTATAATTAGCAACCATTCATCAAGAAACGCAAATTTGCTTAAGTAATGCTACGATAGTTAAAAAACTAATGTGTAATGTGGTTGACGTTTTGATATATCAAGAGCACAAAATAGTCGCGAATAAACATTTTTGAAAAGCTTCTTTTGCCGAGTGTTTTCTTCGCATAATTCATAAAGGCACACCCAAAATTTGATGACATCACGACAAGCATTAACATCGCGAAGTACAGTTTCTTTTCCCTCCTTTTCATATCACTCTTTTGTGCCTATTTCGATTCTAATACACACTTCCTAACAATTTTGCGTGAATAGTTAATGAATTTAACACTAACCGACGAAAGCAGATTCATTTTCATGAATAGAACTCTTTTCTTCAGGATTCTCGCATGACCCTTCTATTGCCACTTTTGGTGATAGCTTGGGCCCTGAGCCCTCGCGCGTCTCCAGAATGTGTGTTCCTCCGGGACGACCGAACGATCAGGTGCCAAAATTCCACTTTACCAGAAGTGTCCGAATCCATGCACGTTCTCACAGCAGTAGTGCGGAACCGGCCGAGGGCCTTGGAAGCCGAGTCATGCGGGAAGGGACCGAATTACTTGCCCCGCCTACCCTTCGAAAACAGTGGGGTGGAGATGGTACGAATACAAAGGTGTGATATACAAGATTTGGAAGAAGGAGCGTTTCAGAGTGTTGCGTTCACCCTGAGAGACCTGGACCTTTCCCACAATCGGCTGGAACATGTTCCGGAAGCGCTAAGGGGATTGGATGCTCTACAACGACTTAACCTCCGGCACAACCGGATCATGTGGGTGCGAATGGACGGGCCTATCTCCAGCCTCTCAAGACTCCGAGAACTAGAGTTCGGGCACAACCACTTGGGATTTACAGAGGATAATGAAGAATACTATTATAAAGGTAAGTTTTAAAAATTTCGTTCTATCAGGTAAAAACCCACTATAAGAAAGAATTTTTCTCCAGAAAGTTTTTAAAAAAATCCAGAGTTCTTATTATTTTTACATTACTAATGATAAAAATCACTTTCATATTAGAAAAGGAAAGAGCCCAGTGTTCAAAGATCAAAATTGTTTTCTTAAAAAAGGCTGTTCGATTAATTTCCCTCTTTAGGGTTTAAATCAACCGAAATCATTGAGTTAGTGAGTGTCGCACAGTAAAGCAACATACTAAGTCTTTCGTCCCTTCAGTGGGTCGACAAATGCTTGCTTGCTACCACGCTTGCTTGGTAATTTAACTCCGTGGGTTTTCACATCAGACTGACCACCTGACAGGAATATCTGTTCATGCACCTCAGTGCCCAAGGTTACGAAAACTGAGATGGGCCAAGGCCTTGGTCCTCGTGGGCTGTTGCGCCGAGTTTAGTTTTGTTTATAAAGCAACATAAGGGCTATTGGCCACGAATCTCGTAATTTTGAATCACGGTCAAGGGACGAGAACAACACCTGAGCTATACCAGCCCCTTCTCTGAATAACCGCATCACGTCAATGGGAGGACTTTGAACCATGACAGATTTCCCGTGCATTAGTTTCTTCAAACAGCAGGTCTTCATTGGCACTACGTTTCGGACCCGCCCCTCGACAAAGCCGGCCACAAGTCAATGACTATGACCATCAGGTTACCGCGGCCACACAGCAATCAATAAAAACACTTCTAGCATTAAAAAATCGCTTAAATTCTCAAGGTAAAGTTTTTAAAAAAAATTTTTAAGAAAACACATTTTATCCAAAAGTTAAAAAATGTCATGAAAATAAAAATAACACGATGTGTCTAAAAATAGACAACAAGTGTATCAACAGTCACCATGCGTAAGTGTACCAAGAGTGAAAATCAAATGCAATGACATCCTAGACCAGACAGTAATGATAGGTAACATTTAGATTAGCATTTCACCGTACCCTGGGGGAGTCTGTGAAATGAATGACGGAAGAAAGGTTTGAAATGGTCTAAGAGACCACAATTTGAAATGACAGTCATCACAAAATTCTATAGGATTCCAAAGAAAACGATTTTAACTCCATTTCAAAAGTGCACGGATAAGTGAGAGTTATATAAAATAAAACACGAGTGCTATTGGCGACGGACCTCGTAATTTTGGGCCGCAGTTAAGTGACGAGAACGCCAACGGGAGGATTTTGAGTCGCGACAGTTTTAGCATGCATCAGTCCCTCTGCACGGGGGAGGGGGTCTTCAGTGGCACCTAAGCTCGAACACGCGACATTCCGTCCACGAGTTCGTGACTATAACCACTAGGCTACTGCGGTCACAAAAGTACACGGATAAAGGAAAGCCGATACAACCGTAATTCTTTAGAGATTCCTATCAATGGCTCCTGTTTTCTTACAATCGGATAATTTCTCCTAGGTGCGACATTTTCTCTCTCTTTATCTTAAGGATCTATTAAAGTATCACATTTGTTTTACAACCGCAGCAAATTGGTTTCCAGACGTTTGGACAATCCGATACATTTTGTACTAGAAATGAAACGGACCACTGAACTCGAGGGCACCAAAAAGAAAAGACCCACTTTTGCTTGGGGCTGCCCACGCCACCGTCGTTATATTGCGGACCGGAATGAGCAGACAACGAGCCACTTGAGAATGGGCGAATGCAGCCGCGCGTGTCCAATTAGTAACAGGGAAGGCGAATTAATGCAAAAAGAAAACTCCCAAGAAATGCTTTTTACGCCATTGCCAGCTGATCACATTGACAATCCACTTCCTTAACCTATGATAAAATAATGATCGTCCAGATATTATGCAATATACTAAAGAAGAGAAATCAAACATAATGAGATGGAAGTTCAGATTACATTTAATTTATAATTTTATGGCACATGACACATTATTTATGATATTTACAGCTACACAGTATCTTAAAAAAGACTATTTTATTTTTGCATTTTATGGTAGGTTATTCATTTAGGAATGCTAACGTTTCCTATTAGTTTATTATATATATATATATATATATATATATATATATATATAAACTAATAGGGACTAAAACTAAAAAATGAACGCACCAAGAACGAGTTGTCCGATAGAAATGAAGATTCGTGAGTAGAAAAATTAGATACAGAATAGAAAACGATTAAAATTTCAGAAAAACTGAATGATTTATTTCAGAGTTACAAAGTAACGAGCTCAATAAGGTGTTGACCCACATCTAACCCTGGATGCAAGATGCCATACGACGTGGCATTGTGATGGCCCTGATGGTCTCCTGCGGTATTTCTTGCCAGATTTGCACCGATTGTCACACCAGGTGATCAACATTCCCTGGTACATGCAGTCGCCTTCCCAACAAATCCCAGACATGCTCGATTGAAGACAGATCTGGAAGGAAGTGTTTGAGAAGCTGTAAGACAGTTCATAGCAACACGTGCCGTATGTGATCTGGCACTATCTTGCTGAAAAATTAGGTCAGGGTACTGCAAAAGGAACAGTAGCAAAACAGTTCTCAGAATGTCGCTGAAGTACCGCTGTGCTGAAAGGTCTAATGACGACCAAAGGAGTCCGACTGTCAAAAGAAATGGTACCCAGACCATAACTCCTGGTTGAGAGCCTTTGTGGCGTGCGATTGTGAAAGCAGGATCGGCACGCTGCCCAGGGCGTTTCCAGACATGTCTTCGATGATCGTCAGGACACAATTGGAAGCGGGATTCGTCGCTAAATACTATACGTCCCCAGTCAGCCTGGTTGAGCCAAGCACCACTGAAATCAGGCTCGACAGTATGCAGGAGTGAGTGGCAGGTGGCGTAGCGGTCGGTACGAGCGAAAATTTCGCTCAATCAGCTGTCTGTGAATGGTCATGGTGGACACGCGTGTGCTGATAGTAGATAATGATGAATCAGGCACTGTGGCAGATGATCTGGCAATCAGTCTTTCGTCCCAATTTCCTCCCGATGCATTTTTTCCGTCTTTGAAAGGTATCCTAAATCGCAATGCAACAGAAATTTTGACCATCAGATTGAGAATCGCTTCTTACAGACACCTGCTGAGTGCGCAGTTCCGAATAGGTGTAGCTTCCGCTTTTCATTCGTTGGACACCAAATTTCAATCATTTGCATGTTCGGTACAAATGTCTTTGCATACGAAACTTCATTACAATCGGGCAATTCCTTCTTGGTGCGTTTTTTTTTTTTTTTTTTCGCTATAGAATGTATTTGGGTAATTGCAGATTTGTAAATATAGAATGGAAAAGCATTTTTTTGAACGCTATATATTACTTGACGCAATGAAATATTAATAAATTGTTTAGAAGAATAGGTCAATTGAAGAGACATGTACATCTGTGTCAAGAATTCTAGGCAATATATGCAGGATATTAGGAGTCCTAAAATATTTTAGTGATATTTGTATTCGTTGACATTTTAGTAAATGGAAATTATTTTGTTACCAACTAATTAAACGGCATACATAAAATAAATAAAAGCTTTTCTGTATGTATTTTTTCTAGTGAAATGATTATATATATATATCTATACAAATAAATAAAATTGAAGTGTCTGTTTGTAATTTCAAATTAGCAGTTTTTTACTTAATGCACTAAAAGTATATACGGTACTCATAAAAAAAAAACCAATTTTTAAAATTTTTGTCTGTCTGTCTGTCTGTTTGTTCCGGCTAATCTCGGAAACGGCTGGTGCGATTTTAAAAATTCTTTCACTAATGGAAAGCTACATTAACGGGGAGTAACATAGGCTATATTTTATTCCCGTATTCTTACGGGAACGGAAACTATGCGGGTGAACGTGAAACTGAATGCCAAGATGAACGCCAAATTTAACGCCAAGCTGAGCTAATGAAGTCGTTGTTTTGGTTACTGGCGACCGATGCTCTTCATGAGACATAATAGTGTTAGGCGCACATGATAATACGCTGACACGTGCCATAATTTTTTTTATGATAGTTATCTTACTGTTCAGTTAAGTAGAGCATCGGCTGTTTCGGATGCACTTTTAAAAATAATAAATCAAGGCTTCATAAGCAAAAAGCAATGCAAGAAACAAAAAATTGATAAGTTTTACGGTTAGTTTTAATCCTTTCTTTTTTTTTATTTACATTTTTAGTCACATTTAAACAATAGTTATTATAATCCCAATTTATATCTATACAAATAAATAAAATTGAAGTGTCTGTTTGTAATTTCAAATTAGCAGCAATTGTTTGTGGGGGCGGGGGTTTAAGGTGTGTTAGAAATTCCGATTTTTAAGTTATTAGACGTACAGTCTTGAAACTTAGTAAGTAGATTCCTCTCATAGGGTAGAGATACGCTACAAAATGGGTTTCGTGAAAATTGCCCTCAAGTTGCGTTGCGGGACTTAAGGGGCGTTATAGATAATTATTTTCATTTTTAAACTATTAGACGCACAGTCTTTATATTTGATAAGTAGATTTCTTTTATAGAGTAGATATCAGCTATAAGAAGGTTCTGTGAAAACAGACCTCTAAATGGCGTTGCGGGGGATTTAGTGGCGTACTAGATAAATATTTTCGTTTTTAAACTACTTCACCTCCCTGCTTGAAAATTGGTAGGAATGTTTCTTTCATGGAGTAAATATCCGCTACAAAACAGGTTGGGAAAAATTGACCCCAAGGGTGTTGCGGGGTGTTAAGGGCAGATATAAATAATTATTTCTATTTTTAAACTATTAGACGCACAGTTTGAAATTTGGTAAGCAGATTCCTCTCATAGGATAGAGATACACTACAAAATGTGTTTTGTGAAAATCTACCCCTAGGCCGCGTTGCGGGGGTTCAAAAGGCGTTATTGATAAATTTTTTTTTTTGCATTTTTTATTTATTGGACGCACAGTCTTCAAATTTTGCTAAGCAGATTCCTTTTATAGTGTGCAATTCCCCTACAAAATTGGTTTTGTGAAAACAGACCCAGAAGTGGCGTTGCGGGGGCTCAAGTGGCGTTATAGATAATTATCCCCATTTTTAAACTATTAGACGTACAGTCTTGAAATTTGATAAGCAGATTCCTTTCGTAAGTAGAGAACCGGTACAAAATGGGTTTGCGAATATCAACTACCAAGTTTAATTTCGGGAGATTAAGAGGCGTAATTGATAAATATTTCCATTTTAAACTATTTGATCATCCTGCTTGAAAATTGGTAGGCATGTTCCTTTCATGGAATAGAGTTCCTCTAACAAAGAGTAAAACGAAAATTGACCCCCAAGGAGGGTTGCGAGGGGTCAAGAGGAGTTACAGAAAAAAATTCCTGTTTTTAATTGTTAGACCCATATACTTGAAATTTGTTAAGCATGTTTCTTTTGTTGAATAGGGATCCACTAAGAATGTATTTTAAGCAAATCAAGTTCTGGGGGGGGGTGCCGGGGGTTACTGGGACGTATTGACGAAAAAAATTACTTTTTTCGAGCTACAAGGACTATAATAATGAAATTTGGTTTGCATTTTTCTTTTGTTGAGTTGAAATCCGCTAAAAGCGGTTATTTTGGAAAACGGCTCTCAACGGGATTACGGGGATATTGATAGTAAAACTTTTGCTTTTTTCTGTTAGATTTAGACTTGAAATTTGGCTTGCATGTTCAATTTACGGAGTAGAGATCCACCGAAAATTGGTTTTGCGGGAATCCACTTGGTTTTTGGGTTACGAAAGAGCAAATATCATTCTATACTTCAATTTTAGAGATTTTTAGAAAATACAAATTAGATGAGTTCTGCCCTTTTTTTTGCGACAGTTAAAGGTATAAGTATATTTTTCAATACAATCGAATTCTTAATGCAGGACTTAGATATCAATAATTTATACATATATATAAGTAGTAAAAATTTATAAAACATCATGAAATTCCCAGCGAAGCGGGCGGGTAACAGCTAG